>CM032809.1:10002898-10253097 GCA_019155185.1 Beaufortia kweichowensis
ACAACAGCTCAGAAACAGCTGAGTCTGTCTCAGATAAGTCCTCATGGATAAGACGGGTGTCCTGCCGACTAGGTGGGCCTTGAGTCAGGCGATGGCATAGCACCTGGACTCTGGTCTCAAGCGTCTGTGGAGGAAGGGGACGCTTCACTGCCCCTCCAGGTTCTCCTAAAAGAACCCCCGACTCCAGTCCGCTTCCTCTCTAAAATAAACAACAAACCGTAAATGATGATGATGATTAATATTATTATGTGTATAGCTTATGTGAGAACTCATCTAAGGTTCTCCCGGTGTCTGGAGGAGACGTAGCCTAGCACGTGGTCACTCTGGGAGGCACTAGCACCTGGACTCTGGTCTCGCGGCTCTGTGGAGGAAGGGACGCTTCACTGCCCTCCAGGTTCTCCTAAAGAACCCCGGACTCCAGTCCGCTTCCTCTCTAAAATAAACAACAAACCGTGAAATGATGATGATGATTAATATTATTATGTGTATATATGTGAGAACTCATCTAACCTGGGCGGTTCTCCTCGGTGTCTGGAGGAGACGTCGCCTCTGCAGTGGGCGTGTGTCAGGCAGCAGTGGAGGCACTATCGGCTTCACTCTGGTCCAAGCGGCCGTGGAGGAACGGGCTTCATCAGCCTTCCAAGTTCGGGCGGATGAACCCAGAGACTCCGACCCGCTTCCTCTCTAAAGCATGAAAAGAAAAACAGATGTTTTATAAATGTGTATGTTATTTTCCCAAAATGTGCAATTTTAATATAGGTTTTTTTTTTGTTTTTATCTTTTCGTAACTTGTGTGTGTCATAGCGTGAAATATGTAATTAATACATTCACAGAACAGTGACAGCAATAAATAATCTAGATGAAGTAAAAGTTTGTGAAAACTTTATATTGGCTTGAGAAAAGACAGAGTCAGAAAGGAAGATATAAAGAAAGAAAGAAAAAGAAAGAAAGAAACAAAGTAAAGAAAGAAAGAAAGAAAGAAAGAAAGAAAGAAAGAAAGAAAGAAAGAAAGAAAGAAAGAAAAAAAGATAGAAAAAACAAAGTAAAGAAAGAAAGGAAGAAAGAAAGAAAGAAAGAAAGAACTGTGAATAACAGATTTAAAGATTGTTAAAAAGAGAGGAATGGATAGAGAGTGACATAGATTGAAAGTGTGTAATAGATAGACAAAATACAGATCAACCAGTCAGTGATCCCCTGATTAAAACAGCTTATAAATCATATTAAATGATGTTTATTTGGAAAGAAAAAGTAGAAATGTTTGTGTGAGGGTTTGTATTTGCATGTGTGATAGAGAGAGAGAGAGAGAGAGAGAGAGAGAGAGAGAGAGAGAGAGAGAGAGGGGGTGGCTCATTGAATATGAGTGTATGAGATTTGTTTACATTTAAATTTTGAAAGTAAACAATTAGCCTGAAATGCTATCAATGTAAATCTATTTTTTATTTTTTTTTTATTTTTGGGAACTTTCTCAAGTCAACACAATAATAATTGTTGAATAACTATAAACAATGTACTTGTAAGTTTATTGTGGCATGATTTTGTGGTTTCAAACATACTTTTCAAGTAGTTTGTACTTGGTTACATAGGGGAATTAACAGACGTTGTTTATCTGTTTATAGTGTTTTTGTATGTACAGTAATATGTTCAGGTTGACTTTAACTCACCGTGTGTGTCCATGGTGTCCCGCCGTGTCTCTCTATCTGCCGCCAGAAAGTCGATGGAGACCCCCTGCATCCCATCGACCCCAGCCGCAGAGAGAGACGGACGCCTGGACGTGATGCTCATATGCGCTAATACAGAAACAACACGCTGTGGAAATAAATCACTTTGTGGGTTTCTGTACTCACACACACTCGCTGGCTCTCTAAATCTCTGTGTAAAACTGCTCTGTGAGTCTCTTTGCTTTCGCTCAGATTGTCAGTCGCTCAGTCGCATCAGATGATCAGTGAATGAATAATATCAGTTGTGTAGTGCTGGATATAGTGACTGACGCGTCACGCTGTGACCTCATAGCCTGCGTGTTCACCTTTCAACAAACACCAGCTGAGGCCCAAACACACATGAAAATGTCAACATTTTGCCCCATTTAACATATTTTTATTTATAAAAAATATATCTAAATAAAAATCTAAATAAAAATAAGAAAATGTCAGTTATTTACACCTGCTTTATTGTATAACCCACAAACACATAACACAAAGCATTTTTATTTAATAGTTGTACATACAGTACATCAAACAAATCAAATTGAACTACTTTATTTAATGAACTGTTTTCCAAATCTATTAGAGTAAATAAAACACAATATTTGTATTATATATATATATATATATATATATATATATATATATATATATATATATATATATATATATATATATATATATATTTTTTTTTTTTTTTCAATGTTATATTTGGAATTTAGGAGAAATATTGTCAGTAGTTCACAGAATGAAACAGAAATGATTATTTTAAACTAAAATGTCTTGGATTGGTCATTTAATTTTTCTCCAGAAAAACTGTATGCAACCTATATCTGTGGAAATATAATATAATAGAGGGCTTTATCATAACAGCTAGAAAACCATACTGTAAATTACTGCATATTCCCATGTAGACATTTGTTATACTTGTCTGCTGTACAAGACAGATGAGCCTAAATGTTTCATGTATGTTTTGTATGATGTATGAACTATATACAAAGATTATTCAGTGTGATCACTGTCACTTCTCCATCTCTTTTTTGGAGTCTCCGGCTGGCCAGTCCTTTGAGCAGTGCTTAACTGTAATTCATTCGTTGTGTGTGTAAGGAGTCTGAAGGAAAGTCATTTTTATTTGTATACAGTACAGTACTTGCCTCATATAGTAAATCCTCTCTCATTGATGTATATAAAAAACTGACTGATTTCCCACTAGAGAGGAGATACCAGTGGGCTGATACCATGACGACTTTTATACTGTACAAACTTTACATTTTACCCTGTAACCCTCATCTGCCTAATTGTATGGATAGTGTTTGTCATATGCCCAGTCTTTTCCCCATTTGTTGTTTCATGCACCGCACATGTATGCAAAAGACTTCATCTGCAGAATAGAAACCACTCACTGATACTGTCATAAACAAAATACATGTGAACCCTTGTGAAAATTACCATTTTCTATAATGTATAGTAACCATTGTTTTTTTGTCGTATTGATTACCATTGGCAAATCTGTGTTCTTTTTGTAGTAAAACCATGATTATTTTGTGGTAACCATGCTTTATAAGAACCATGGTTTTAAAACCATGACTTTAAAAATGCTTGTAAGGGTAATAGCACATTATTTATATTTAATCAGTTAATCAATAACCTTACAATAGTGGATTAATTTACTAGTGCACCAGTATGTGCATTGTATGAAGTACACATTTAATTGACATTTAAAAGTCTTACCAATATTAGGCAATATTTTCATTAAATTTGTTTTGTCTAAGTTGCAACGTGTCATGTCTGAAGAGTAACATGCATAAGCAAACAGATTGCAGGTGTTGTTATGGAAAGGTCAAATGAAAGGCCTTCTCAAACTCTGGCCCAGACGAAATATAGGACTTTTAGCAAACGTTAGGAGGTACCTAAGAGGATGTTCACAACGTACGGGGGACGTCCCCTTTTTGCTGGGCAGTATTTTACTTGATATTGGTATTACAATAGTATGTACTGCCTATTTGAATCGCTGGTCCATATATTAGTGCTCACATAGTTATTGTTTACATTTCTGACATATTTAAGAAACATTAGACATGTTACTGAGTATTGTGATGAATGATATCAAGTATGAGCACTGTTTTATATAGACACGCTTGTAAATCTCATCTGACTGGAATGTTTAACTGCAAATACCAGTCAAATCCATAATCGTAAATTTGTCCCAGAATTGAGTTTTACAGCTCAGACAAACCTGTTATAAATCCCACCAAAGGCAGGGAACTGAGCTTGTGTATTCTTCCACACATGCATACAGCAGTCTGGTATTTTCCACTGCTGTTGTCAGTTCACAGCAGCCGGGGTGCCAAATGCACCTCTGTATTTCTCAGGGTTTCCTGTTATATGCATCATACCCTAAAATCTGAACTTTGATATTTTAAAACTTTGTATTGCATATTTAAATCCACACTAGCAGCTGGAAGTGTCATTCATTTTGTCTTTTGCCACCGTATTATACTGTATGCATGGCATCCCATTCAAAATAACAAACATACACAAAGCTTTTTCACTTTTTTCAGTTTACAATTATGCACTTGGCAAATGCTTTGCCTTTAACGAAACATGTGCTTGTAATTTCTCTTTATAACCACTAGGTGGTGATATTAGTTCGTAAACAAGTTGGAAAAACTAATTTGATAATCATACTGGCGAGTTCTTTAAAATGCAAAACGCATGTCCTTCGGCATGACACCGTTAAACAATTACACAGTTTCATTCCACAGATTGCAAAAGGCCACATACTAACAAGAAGAAAACATTTTCCTATGATCCCATGCCAATCAGGACCAAACACAGCAAAACTGTATCGTTCTGGTAAGAATAAATTACTGATTTAGATCTTTGGAATAAATAATACACCCATAAGGCCTGTTTTGTGTCTTTCTGTTTGTCTTTTCTGCTCTCTTAGGACGTTCTCATGGGGCGATTTCTTATAATCAAAACCTTGTGGATCAAATGAAGAGAGCAGACAGGGTTGTGTCAGGACAAACATGCACAGCAACATGCTCACACACATTTATAGACTAATAAAATTATGTTTTGGCATGAACCTGGAAAAAACTATTCGTTTTCTATAAAGACGTATTTTTGACAAGGACTATAATTTACAACAAAATAACAGCACTGTAAGGTTGCATTGACATACACAGACAAACACACATCTGTGTTATTCCTGTTAAAACAATGTTATCCCTCCATTCGCATGCAATTCCAGATCAAAATGAACTCTTAAACTAATTAAAATGTCAATAAAAGCATCATTCTCTCCTTCTGCGGTTTGCCAGCTTGTCTCACAAACACATATCTTTAGCCACCCGCAGCCCCGCCCATCTGTCATGTCAGAGATGATCTTTACTGGCTTGCACATCTGGTTTCTCTGGCTGGCGGTGCTTGGCAGGGCCACTGGGTTCACAGCTGACGATTTTTCCCACATCCTTTTCAGCAGGGATTCTGGTAAAACCATCCCCATGGATAGAGCTTTACCCTGCTGAGTGCTCAATGCTCCAGCACTGATTGACAGGCTTAATACGGTTGTTTTGTTTATGCTGGAACTGGCAGAATGTTAAAATCATTAAATTACATTTAGGGGAAATATTGTTATCCATAGCAAGTGTGTTTATACATTTATTTTCGGAATTCAAACCAGTGGTGTTGGTTGTGTAAGGTGTGCAAATGGAAAGTAACTACATCTAAAAATGTATTCATGTCTTAAAGGAATAGTTCACCCCACATGAAAATCCCTTTATCATTTACTCAGCTTCATGCCATTCCAAACCTGTATGACTTTGTATGACATTAAGAGTAAATAATGAAAGAATTCTCACTTTTATCTCTTATGATCCTTTCTGACTACGTTCTTAGCGATAATAGTTGTTTAATATTCTTGTGGTCTACTTCTAGTCATCTTAACCACTTACTTTTAATACATTCTGGATTAAATAGCTCAGCTAATACTACATTGTGATATAAACACCAAGGTTATGGATTTAAATCCCAAAGTGCTCAACATGGACCATGGCTTTGGATAAAAAGGTCTAATAATGCACGTTCATATAATAATATTTCTTCTATAATATACTATGATCACATTTTACTGTAAATAAATGTTTCAAAATCATCATTAATAGATAAACATATAGTGGTTGGTAACAAAATGAAATGGAAGTCTTGCCACATGAGTAAATTGTTGGACCATAATATGGATTTGAAATATTTTATTCGCTTATTTGTAACCTTCTTCAAGAATTTTTTTTTTATGGGCTTTAGACACGACTGTCAACCAAGACACAGTGTTCAAACTAAACAAGCACTCAATTTGTTTTAATAATGTGTAATGTAATCTCATTTATGTTATTAATTAGGCATATTTCTCTCAAATCTTTTCATAAGTGAATTCTTTTCAAGGTCAAGTTGACTCACAGTACCCAGTCCGTGTTATTAGCTCTGAGCGGTTGAATGTCACAACTGGCCAATCAGAAGCATTCCAGAGCTACTATAAAATCTGACTACTATAAATATCTTTGACAACATGTATGACAGCAACATAAAATAGGTTGACATTCCAAATACTGTAATATTCCAAATATCTAATACACCTTAAAAAAGGCCTTATTAACGTGGTTTTATTTTCTGTGTGTATGGTGTGATTAAGGAGAGGTGAGCACTGCAGTGAGGTGACTAATTAGGGAACTTCACAGGGAGAAGAGGTGGTATGGATGCTTGTGACAATAACAAGCACCGCAGACAGGAAGGAAATCTCCAGAGCTGATCCCACAGCGACTCGCACCTCTGAAAGCAGAAGGAAGAATTAATGGCTTCAGTTAATGAGCACTAGCTTGCAGTGATACAGAGCAACCGTGATTGTTTACAACAGGTAAGATTTGTCTGACCTATTTACATGTAAAAACGTGCAGGAAGTTTCTGTTTAATCCAATGTGGAGTTAAATTTAATTATTATTATTATATTGCATACATAGACATATACATGTACTTTTACAAGCCACAACAGCATGCAGAGTATCTGATTTTGGTTGCATCTTAGTTTATCCCCTCTGGTTTATCAACTAATGACTGATCAATATACAACAACCACATGTTAACTAAGGAGTAAAAATCTACTTGTCTCACAACTGTGGCTTAAACTATGAAGATTGAACGACACAGAATAGTCATATTGGGGATAATCCATGGATTTTCCATTTCCTGTTTTCAGAATGGAAAAATGTGTCCCCATCTCTTGCTCTGGGTAGACGGTCCTTAAATAGCCTCCATTAATCCTCATGCATTCATAATAACCAGCTCTCTGCCATTTTTATCAAATGAAGCCAAAGCCACAAATTACAAGCCCGTCTGGCAGATTCCTGCATGTCCCGTCCCGAGCTGAAAGGCAGAGTTGTTAAGAGTTTAATCTGGTTTCCTACAGCAGACAGTGGAAGAATTTCACACAGGATACCACTGATCCGAATGTACAAATCCGAATGTACAAAAAATGTTTTAGAAACAGGTTAAATACATGTGAACGGTTTTTTACTAAGAACTGATGTTAATCTAAGCAGGTCGAAAATAAAGTACCAGGCACCAGCAAAAATGAAGATGCATCACTCCACTGTGATATTCATGTAGATTTATCTACTGTATATACTGTAGTTACTGCATATTAAATATGCACTATATTGTAAATCCTGTACAATTTCTCCCACCCTCTGTACATCTTTCCCTCCCTTTCCCTTCCTCCCTCTTAAAGCGAACTCTCGGCCAGGCATCAAAGCATTTCACTGCATGTTGTACTGTGTATGATTTGTATGTGACAAATAAACTTTGAAACTTGAAACTTTGACAGGGTCAGACTTCTCAGAGGTCTCACAGAGAACCGGAGAGCTTTGTGAAGTTTCAGTCAGTTGCTATTCTACACGCCATGAGATACACTAAGGTTTAGCTGTAATTGTGTCTCGGGTGGGCCAAATGCAAAGCGGAAATGAGAATGGAAGTATCAGAGCTGCAGTGTGATTGGCTATTCCGTCTGATGTTTAGATGTGGAATATGATGGGTGAAAATTCCCTGCAGGAATCCATTAAGATTCAGAGAGTCTTATCAAAGCAGTGCGTTACATAAGACACTATGCTATATACAGGCCATAAATTAAGTCTTAAAATAGACAAAGTCAGCTTTTTTGCAAATATTGTATTTATTTTACTAAACACTACTAAACACTAATCAAATGTCTGAATCAAAACCATGAAAAGGTTTTCATCATACCGATAGCTCAGATGTCAAGATTTGATGGTTTAAATACCCATGTGAAGTGTTTAAAGCATGATTTTTGATGGTTGTACATGATAAAGGCCAACAGGTGGCAGCATTCAGATGTATACTATAAATGTATACAAAATCACACAGCGTCCTCGCTGATTTCTGACAAGTAAAATGGACGGTTTGCATACAGTTTTCAACGTCAGTGCGTATACGTAACAGATCATCCAGCCCAATATAGCCTACGTCTTTTATTCGATCTGATCCAGATCTCCCGATGTGATGCATTTGGGTTCAAAGGCTCAGTGGATGTTTGGTAAAACCATTTAGTAACGTTTCAGGGTTTTACACCCCTTAAGTAATTAGTAAGCATATGCTCGAAGGTTGTCTGGGGTTCTTTCATTCATTCGCAGATGTTTTCAAAAGTCTGCGTGCGATGTAAAGTGAATGTGATAATATAAAACAGACAAAAAACAGCAGAGAAAACCCTAAAAATAAATGTTAAACTGCGTAACATGTAAACCGAGAAAATTGGAGTTTGGAGCGTTGAACAGCATCCGTCTGCACTGACCATGTGTCAACACCGCCTTGGAGACCAGATGCCATTATAATAATAATTTATAAATAATAGATATATATAACGATAATAATAATAATAATATATTTAATAATATAATAATTTAAAAATAATTTAAATAATTGATTTACTACAGCTCTTCCTCCCGGCTCCCTGGAGCAGGCAGCTGATTGGCTGTCTGCATCCCGCGTCAGAGGCTCCTCCACCAATCAGATGTCTCCCGGGGGCAGATGTCTGAAGTAGTAATAATATGGAATGTGCTGCATCAACACGTGCTGTCAGCTGTAAAGTGTAATAGCAAAGGCACTTGGGTTTGATGGAGGAGAGTAGGGAGAGGGTACTAGAGAGCGTGGGAGGAAAAGGGGAAAAACAGGCAGAGAGGGAGGGAGCATTAAACACTTGATGACAGGACTACAGTTTATGTAGTGAGACTAGTGCAGCCGCAGCTGTGCACTCTTTCTCCATCACTTCACTAAGTGCTAAACACTATATACTGTAGTCTAAGCAAACCAATCAGACTTCAATTTTTTTTTAATAGTGAAAACTTATTGATTTACATAATTAACTATCTTGCTTGCTGTTTATCTATATATAATAAGTGTTTATTTATTTGGTAACACTTTACAGTAAGTTTGTTATGATTATTAATGCATTAGCTACAAACCATACTACTACAGCATTTATTAATCTTAGTTCATGTTAATTTTGGAAGTATCTGTTAAATATTATATTAACATTATTATTATTATTATCTGTTATTAGACAGCGATTGTGACATTGTAAGGTATGTTATTCACTATAACAACCACTCAAAATAATAACACAGGCTCATCTGGGTACTGCGAGTCAACTTGACCTTAAAAAATTGTTACGTACAAATAAATTAAATCGAAATATATCTAATTAATAACATATACAAGATTAGAGTTCAAATGATTGAACCAAATTGTGTTCATCTTAGGAAACAGTTTTTTTCTTTTTAGAAGGTTTATATTTGTTATAAATTAGCTAAATAGTCAAATATTTTTAAATCAGTATTTCATGTTCAATAGTTCACTCTTATCTTATTATTGGAATTATCAACATTAACAAAGACTAATGAAAGCTGAACTAATAAATACAATATTGTTAGTTCATGTTAGCTAATGCATTCACTAATGTTAAGAAATCCAACCTTACTGTAAACTGTTACCATTTGTTTTTTATTTGTTTGCTTGTTTCCATGTTTGTTGTTGCAAGTCATAGGAAAATTCCAGTTGTGTAAGATATTGCTGTAACTCATTATTGGCACCTGTCAGCCCAGATGAGACACGCAGATGGCAGACAGTGACCCGAGAGGTGTGTGTCGTGGGTTCAACCACCAGCCAGACTGGGTATTTGTGTGTGTATCTGTTGCTTTATACAGTATGTGTGTTTGAAACACAGCGTGTGCGTCTGAGCACTTGCGTGGAGTATTTGTGTGGGTGTAACTGGTGTCATATTACTGGAAAAGGCTCAGCTACCGATAATCTTGTTTACACAGCCATTAGACCCCTCACTCAATACTTCTCCGCTGGCTTGGCTGGCCTCTCCTTCGCTCCCCATAAAAGTACACAGCATGGGCTTCAGCCCAGCATCTTGTGGCAGTGTCTTTAGCACAAACACACTGCTCTCTGTTTGGGAAAAAAACAAGCGCTGGTGACTCCAGGCCATGTCTTTAACACAAAAACCCTTCTGTAAGGTAACCCTTTGATAACCCTGGGAATTACTAACCATGGCCAGTGCACATTGCATACAACATGTCAGTAATGCTTTCTGATTGAGATCGGTAGAATTTTCAAGACACAGACTACAAACCGATGCTGTGACGTTGTAGGTGCGTTGCTGTAACAATATCTGGTTTAGCTGTGAGATCTGGATGGGTTTAGGCTGGCAGGTGGGGTGTCCGCATGCATATACATGCTTATGTATACAGTTTTAAGGCATGAAACCCAGGTGTGGGGTGATGGCTAATGCTTGCCACCCAGCACAGTAACCCACCCTGGGCTCTCAGCAGACAGTGCACCTGGTTCACCCAGACAAGCTATGTACTGTATCCTGAGAGGCCTGTGGCTCATGAATCAAAAATAATCAGCAGTAGGAACAGGGGTTAAAGAGATAGAGTGTGTGTGGACAACCACCAAGTGTGAGAGTATCACTGCTGCTGGATAGGCCGCTTTATACAAGACATTCAATATTTTAACTAGGAACAATTTGGAAAGTAGGGGAGACAATAAATCTAAAGACAAATTAACTTAAAGGGACAGTTCACCCAATAATAAAAATTCTGTCATCATTTATTTACCCTCATGTCGTTCCAAACCTGTATATGACTTGAATTGTATATGAATTGAAGTGTGGAACATCTTTTTTTTTTTTTTTTTTTTTTAAATATCTCAGTACTTTTATTTTATGTCTATACAATAGAAGTCAATGGGGGGTCAATGTTGTTTGGTTACCAACATTCTTTAAAATATCTTATTTTGTGTTCTGCAGAAGTAATAAAGTCATACTGGTTTGGAATGACATGAGGGTAAATAAATAATGAACAAATTTTTATTTTTGTGTGAACTGTCCCTTTTTGTTTTTAAACATTCTCTTTATTGGTTTTTTAACATTGGCACAAAGAAAAATTCCAACAAAATTCACTTTGTTGATACAATGTGCAATAATATTCTTCCATATGTAAATGATTTATGTTTGAACTCAGGTAATGATATAGAAGGGAAAAAAAAGAAAAGAAGAAGAAGAGAAGAAAAGAAAAAAAAGAAAAGAGAGAGAGAGAGAAAAAAAAGAAAGGAGAGAGAGAAGTGAACTGTCCCTTTAAGAAGTAGAGGGAGTATCTATAATAGCTCTGTCTATGTAGTCACACATTCACATTATCTCTAAATCATTTTGTGTGTGCCTGTTTTTAAAGCATATTAATACTGTATTATGTCTTTTTTCAGATATCAATATACACTATTATGGATATATATTGGCACAGATGTGTCTATTTCAATTTTCCCTGCAGTACAATATGCAACAACCATAAACAATACCCATATGCTTCATGTTTGATAACCCACAGCTTTACGACCTTACTGACACTGCCCACCGTCTTTCTCACAACACGACCTTGTGTTCCTGCCCGCGGAGCCGTGCAGTAAAAGACGATACTGTACGTGAAACGCGACACGGTCACAGATGGCAGAAAAACAGCCTAATCTGTGAACCTGCTGACTGACAGCATGCATTTAAGCATGGCCACACGCTGCTACAGTTTTTAAAAATAGCCCAGCGAAGATGGAGTAAGGGATCACACAAATAATATACCCGGTAGAGGCCAGCCATCTGTGTGTGTCAGTGTGTGTGGGCTTGTTGTCTTGTCTCTGTAAACCTTGATCTACTACGTGCAGCAGAAGTCATTTGAAGGGTGCGGTAGTAAAGTAGTAAGCTCTGACTCATGGCTTCCAGCTGTAACGAGAGAAACTGCACCTTAATGGTGTACAGTTACCAATAATAGCACATCACAGATTTACCTGATGGTGACGTTTTTGTTTAGCTGTTAAAGTGATAGTTCACCCAAAATGAAAATTCTGTCATCATTTTTGTCAAAATGATTTAATATGTGGAACATAAATGCAGTTTTCTATCTGTCCATCCAAGCTGCTCCTGTCTAAAGTTAATAGTGACCATTGCCATCTGTAGTCCCCATCCACTTACATTGTATTAAAAAAGAGAGCAAAGTAAACATCCGGCTATACGATTCTTATTGTGATCCATAAAAAACGAAGTCATACAGATTTGAAAATAAATCAATGAAGAAATTGATGAAGAAATGCAGAATGACAGAATGTTAATTTTGGGTGCACTGTCCCTTTAAATGTGCAAGATCATGTGGAGATGAATGTGTAGAAGCACCAGATTTCATACAGTATCCTGTAGCTCAGCAGAGGTGATTACACACCACTAAAAATAGTCACGGCGGTGTTGTTTAACTCAAGCTCTGAGGCGCATTCAGGATACCAGCAAATGCAAAGGTTTACAGTCAGCATATAGAGAATAATGTTGCTTTCAAAGTCACGTCTTTGGAGATACAGCCAATAAAACTGTCACAGCAGTGTGGATGGGTGGATTATCATTGCTAGGAAACATTAGCTACAAGAAAACAATAAAAATACAATAAAGCACAGAAAGTTGTTTCCCTCGTGGAGCATTATTTAGACTATGTTATGATTCACCACTAGAGTAAAGGTGGTGGGTGGGGTGTTTATATTCACTCCAGGGCTTTTCACACTGTGCTTAACCTTGGGATATTATTTGGGGTTAACCTGGGTTAACCCTATGTAAAGCTGTTTCACACTTGTGATGTGGAAAAACAGTTAGCATTCATTTTCACCCTGGGTTATGAAACATCAGAGCGCCTAGTCACGCCTTCGTACATCAAATTGCAGTGCCAGATGTATAAAGTGAGAGAGTAGACGCTAGAACGTTTCCTGCAACAGTTAAACAACTAACAATACAGTTTAGCTCATTAAATATTCATACATACATAATACAGTCACATTGTACTCTCACTGTGTTTTGCTTCAGCGTGAGAGGAACAATGAAATTGTTAAATGGTGATATTATATTTGTTAGTCGGTTTCGTACATTTAGGGTGACTTAAAACAGCAAGAGCACTGACGTTTTTACAGGTGGAAAAGCTGCTATTAGTATAAGTCATGTGTCCACTGTGAACAGTAGTCATCCAATTAATATCATTAACATAATACATATGTAAATTAGAATATTAACCCATGATATACAGATGTATAGTGTAAACAACTTTAATAGCAAATACTCTGGATGAATTACTGGGCCAGTATAAAATGGATCTCAAGATCAATTAGGATTATGATTTCAGGTCACACTGGGTTTACCATTTGAAGTGTGAAAAACCCTTCTCTGTGTTTGTGTGTGTGTGTTTGTGTGTGTGAGGTGAATGGTTAACTGGTCACAAGCATGCAGCTGAATGTCAAAGGTCTCTAGGGGATAATGGAAAGCAACTGGTGACAACAGACCCGACAAGAGCTAGGAAGAATCTGTGGTTGTTCAGATGGCACATTAACTGTAATTCAAGTCTCTTGGGAGCAGTAGTGTTGTGTGTGAGCAAGCACGTCTGTGTGTGACCTCTGTGAGTACTGTGTCAACTCTCATCCCTTCAATATACTTTCAGTCATTGTTTACTCCAAATTTTCTGTCTCATAGTCCCAGAGCATTCAATGAGAACATGTAATTTCACTGAATACCTATTTCTTGTTTATTTACCTATTAGATTGTGAAATGAACATCTAACATGACCAATCACAAACTTCACGAGGGAAATCTCAACCAGACAGTGTTGTAGTCACGTATTTAACTCGCTTTTTAAACACAGAGACACAAACAAACAGACTTATTCTTTGTTTAGTAACTATTTGAAGTACACGTGTGTCCACTTCACTCAAGTTTGGGTTGCCAAGGCATATCTACTTGATTTATTGGGGATTATATGAGACTGGACTACAACTGGCTGTCTGCCATAGAGGGAGCCCTTGACCTAGAAACTAAGAAACAAAAATATAAGTAAACCATAGGGAGACTGGCTCTAGTTTATCAGACTGGGTTTGGGTTTCACTACTCACTGCAGTTCACACAGATTAATTAATAGACTGATTAATGATGAAAGACAAATGTTGAGAATATAATGCAGAATATACACACTACATCTTAACTGAGCTGTACACAAAGACCTGATTTATTTAGGGAGTGACTGTACTACAGTCTGTGAGATCCAAGAGTCTATAGAAGACACATTAAAATAAAACTGGAAAAATTATATTTATCTGGTTGTTTATAGGCTTTATTATTTTAAATAAAATATAATTTTGCAACATGGCCTAGCACAGAAATCAGCAACCTTAGGTGCATGTGACAGCATTGATGATCAAGAGTTTTAATCCCTTATTTATTTCTCCTCCATCCTTTTGTTTTTGTCTTTCTATCACACCATGAGTACCATGTTACAAAATGTAAAATAATAAATACAGTAAAAACAAATAACCATAATAAATCACCTGCATTTCTACTACATGCATTTGTACATCTTAAATAGTGTTTTTCACTTATAATGCAATTTGGACCAACAGAATAAGAATGTGAATCACCAATGCAGTTAATAAATGAACATTCTGTTTTTAAATTCTGTCTTATCCGAATGTTCATCACCATTTTCAAAGCTTTTTGAATAAATCTTTTAAACCTTCTGGGATCTCTTACACAGTGATGTCAAAAATCTAGAGTTTATATACCACATTTCTACACTGTATACATCTATCATACAACTATCTTAATAGACACAATTTCACTGTATCTCTTTCCAATCATGGAAACTGACAAGATTAGTCACGAAGGAAAACGAAACAGCTAAAACTGTTCATAAAAGGAGCCTTTGAGACCGTCATCTGTCCGGTTTCCGACAGTGTGTTGTCATCATAAATCTGCTCCTTTTTCAGAAAACAGACGTCGGCTGTCACAGGGGAGATACACACGCTCACGATCGCACACATACCTGCACACACAGCCGTGATGTTAACATCAGAGGATGGATTGAGGTCATCAGATGCCATTCCATCAGTGATAGGAATGAAAGATTTAAGGGAAAATGCCATGCTGCCACATGCTGACAAATCTCTCGTGGTTTTATAGTGAACGTTCTTGAGATCAAAATACTGTGTTGAGAGAATGTGATCTCCCTGTAAATTTGCTAATACGTATCTGATGATTCTGTGTGTATCTGTCCATGTGGTAGCAATAATTGAGCTGTTTCGTAAGATTGATGTGGCTTATACACATTGATGTAGGTGTCATCGTATAGCTTCAGAGAACTTGAATTATAATGCACCAGGTGATATTTTTATGGCCCTTTTTAATATATATTGTTTGTTTGTTGTGCCACAGCATGCATGTACATACAGGCCATCAATGTTTATCTTGCCGCCCTCTCAACACTGCACATTGACTTCAGACCACCTCCGGTTTGCTGCCGTTTGCCACTGCGAAAGCTGATTCCCATTTTGTTTGCCGCCTGCCGTTATGTGTCTCATCCATAATTCAACCACCCCCTGCTCGACCCCACTTTCACAGGAACGCACTTTGCATACTGTAGCGTGTTGACGTCAGTCATCGTTGTGTGAGTGTTTGTGTGTATGTACATGTGAGTGATGGGGGGTTAATGTATCTTCAGGGCTGCTCTCTTCATATGTCAATATTTAACCAGCAGCTCTCTCTCACTCCCTTTTACTCTGAGAGTACAAAGTTCCTGATCGTACTTCACATTATTTATCAGTGAACACAGAAATTTGGCTTTATAATCTTTTATCAAAATATATTAACTTGCTCCATCTAAAACGACCTTCCATTTTGGCTGATGTCACCAAGTGATGACTCTCTGTGATAATATTGGAGAACCAACAGTCCATCCCATTGACTGCAAAACAAGGGGTTGAGGTTACAATATGGACATTTTTCTTCATTGATAGCTATTCCAGGTACCAGATTATGAAGATTTATTTAAGTAAAATAGTAGAATAGTGAAATAATAGTAGTTTTGCAAGTAACCAATTTGTTTAGGAGCGCTCTTAAAGGGACAGTTCGCCCAAAAATAAAAGAAAATCATAATTGAGTTGAACACAAACAATAGATAAAATAGCCATCACAATTTTAAACTCAGCACTGCATTACTGCTGTACATCCATCCAAAATTAACTCACAAGATTCCAGTGGGCTAATATATGCCTTTGCAGTAAAAACAATATGTGAAATTGAATATTGAATTGAATAATATATGAAACCAAATATGGGGGCACTGGTGGTAAAATTTTTAAATCTTATTGGTTCTTGTGTGTCTTGTGACTAGTTGACATATGAACGTTCATCAATAGGGAGATAAAATGGCATTTCAATATCCAATTTTTTGTATTCAGCTAAAGTTTTCCAACTATTAATTAAGGCTAAACTTCAAAGGCAAAAGTTGATTAAAATGTCTGCTCTTAGTAGTTTGATTTAAAACTCTCCGTGTCTAACATGGAAACTTTATTACTCTTAGCCACCCCTAAATTATGTGAAGATTTAATGCAGCTTTGAATTCATGCATGCAAAAACCCCGGATAATTTAATGTGTGTTTAGTGATAAAGCGTGCGGCTCTATGGCACACGGAATGCTGAGAATGACGAGGATGTAAAATGCTAATGTGAAACAGCATGCCACGCTGAGGTTTACACTACATTGTCATCAGAAAGTATGTGCCAGAGCATTCCTGTCTCTGTGCTGCCTGCCCACACATGTCACACCAGTTACTGAATATCTTGCATATCAGCTGTAGTATATACTACAACATCTGCATGTGTAGATCTGTACTGATGTGGCCCTGTACACCACTCTCAATGTGGTACATTTCTTAAATACCTTTGTCCTTCTAGGCATGCGATTTTTAGCCTTTAGCATTTATCAATCTTACTTACAGGTTTTCTATTCTCACCAGTTTTTTGTCACTAGCATCTTCAGCAGTGGATACACATGCATCACAAGAGAATCCTGTTATTTTTGCCATTTTTTAACCGGTAATTTTAGGACATTTTAGGACACATCCTAACAACACACAATATAAATCTAAATCTTTATACCTTTATAGTCTTATCTTAAGTCTCATACTTAAGGTCGGGCATGCTCTTTCCTGACTTTGATAACCAATACAATAACTTAACATCATAAAAAATTTACAATAAAAACATTATTGGAAGTAAAATTGTTGCATCATTATAAACCACTCTTATCTTTGATTATCATACTTGCAAACATGCAAAAATAGTTTTATAATGGATTTTTTAGATTTAGAGGATCTAAAATGCATACACGAAAGGCATTTGCAAGACATGATAAAACATTTCCGAGAAAGTTTAACATGTTCTTCACATTAAACTTCATTAATATTATGCATAGCTGTGGATTACAAATAAACGCTCTTAAGTGTAAGACTTAAGACATAACACTTGTTTATATAGGCCCACTGAGTGTATATACCAAAGATCAGAGGAGAGACTATTCTGTCTAAAGTATATTGCACAAGATAAATCCCTTACCACTCTTTATTTGTTGAGTTAATTTAAGTGCAAAATAAACTTAGTGCAATAGCAAACACCCACACAGATGCTTTTGTGCACATGTGCAGAGCTTACAAAAGCATATGCTGAGCAAGCATCAGTTATCACGAACACAAACTTTGTCTGAAGTCCATTAAAAATAATGTATATGTGGAAGCTCAGTTAAAATACAGAAGAGGTTTAATGTAGTGATGCATTACTCACTATCACAACATTCAATAAATTATGACTACAGTGGAAACTCATAAGCAGGACACAGATAGATGAAGAGCATGGGCTGTTACGGGAACTTTTCCCTGTCAAGTTTGTAAAACAGATGAGTTTAATTTAAAGAGACATGTGTGGGCAGTTTATGTTTGCTAAAAGCTCAAGCTGTAAGACTTCTAGTAAAAAAGTTCTCTTTCAACATTTACTGTTGAAGTAAGTCCACATTCATTAAATTAGAAAAATGTCTTGGCATTTGGCTGACGCTTTCGTCGACAAAAAACTTTCCTAAACACATCCACACAAATCCTTTTCTGTGACCAGCAGAGGGCAGGACACTAAATGGTGAACGTCTGAAAATCACCCCGTTGCATTTTCCATACGCTGCTAAGAGTATTCAGCGCACATTTCTGCCTCAGACGTCACAAAGTCTTCTCAACTACGAGACAGCTGTGGCTATGAGAATAGAGGTATGGGAATCAACATGTTCTTTCATCATAGTGAATACAACTTGACAAGATGCCTGCCGAGCGTGACTGTGCTTGCAGGCAGAGATGACTGGCATAAAGTGCATGGCTGATCTACAGATGAACATCTGACATGCCATAGGAAGGAGGAGCGCCGTGCATGTGCTGCAGATTTGACAGGCGGTAGTTTTCTGTGCTTGGGTGTGGTGTGAAAACAGGTACAGACAAAGCCTGTCGCTATTCAAAGAAAGTGAAATGTCAAAACCATGCATCCCTCATTTTTATATTATAAAAAACATAAAGTGCTGCGTGGGTTTTTTGGCATGCGGGTTGAGGTGGGATGGAGAAGCAGTGGATGATCTTTAGGTCATTAGGAGTTTTAACACTCATATGCAAATGTTTGCATGCAGAACACTTATCCTGAGCAATATCTTTGTTAGCAATCTCAAAAGTGTAAGTGTACTTATATGTATATATAAGTAAAATTGTCTCAATTACTACTCATCCTATCCGCCACAACTGAAAGTAATTCTGCATTGGTCACTCTCACACACCTTCACAGTGCTACTGTTCATTGTTAATGCATAAAGATTACATCACTCATGGCAACTTTTTACATGTAGGTCTGGAGGACATACTGTACTTTCTTAAATACTCTTAAATATTAGGGCAGATATAATGATGTATTCTAGGCTAGACTGGTATGTTATAGTCTCCATAGAAACATAGGCACAAACTCTTCTGGAAAGTCCCTTTCATAACACTGACCACAATGTGTCTGTGTGTGTGCATGCGTTTAACATTATGTGTAATTCCATTCACTCCCATAATGACGCTTAAATAGTAGGCACATGTTCTCCAAGAAAATATTACAGGTTAATTAAATTTGGACCTGAACAACAAAAGTGACAATCATTATGCATGCTTAGTAAATTAAGTTTCAAAGGGAGACAAGTAACTGCATTGATGAATAAGTTTCTTAAGGTTGTTGTTTGTAGAAACACAGACAATGGACTATAGATTTTCTTTAGATATGCATACATATTACATTGGCCAGTGTAATGCCAACAATAATTTAATATTTGGTGGTTTAAATACCCATGTAAGGTCTTTCTCAAGCATGATTTTTCATAGTCAGATAAAGTGCAGTATTCAGAATTGTCGCATAACATATTGAAATGAAAATTACATGAACGCACATGAAAATTAAAATAAAAGAACTATTTTATGAGTCATCTCTTCTCTATTTCTTGGGTATTATTTCTTCTGGTTTGTGCATTTTAATTCACAGAAATCCTACAAAGTATTATCTTAAGAAAAAGTGTGTTCTTTTTTGTTACAATCATGAACGCATGTGTATTTCCATTTTTTTAAATAGATAACTTGACCGATGCTTTTTACCTGATGTCTGGACACTTGGGTGAAAATTTCAAGTTGAAAATATCACGTCCATTACGCTGATATTTCCGAATAACAAACCTAAAGACGTGGCATCGCGTGATCAGTCACTCCTGTCTGGCTCTTTAATAAATTATCGTCAGTATTCCAATGACATATAGACATAATATTCAACTCTTTTTTTTTTTATAGTGGAATAACCTCCAATCCCATCCTTCAAACTGGGCCGGCCAACTGCTCCATATTTGGTTTACACACACTCTCACACACACACACACACACACACACAGATTTACGCACGCCTCCACGCACACACACGCTCGCGCGCGCGCAAGAGGTAGGGGCACGGAGCGGTAGGGCTGTTAGCTCGGCTGCAGCAGACATCATTGTACGAGCGGAGGGGAGAAGATTCCACCGGCGGTGCGCGAGAACGCACGGAGCCCCTGGCAACACGGAGAGCCTCGCGCTTCCCTGACCGTTATATCGTACAGTAAGTCGTTTATTTTACGAGCAAAAACTGCCGGTAACCTTTGGATCTGGTTGCGCTCTGGGAAAATGGCTGGGAACTAAAGGACGCAGGAAGAAGCGTAGAGTATGACGTTTATTTAAAAAGCTTTAGAAATATTTCCTGTGACATTTGTGCTGTTTATTGTGTTACACTGTCTGCTATCGACTGGGCTAGACGTTCGTTGTGTGTTGTTTGTCATTTCGATTAAAAATTATATAACTACTTTCAAGTAGCGGGGCGGTCACTTGCGGGCTGTGAGACCGAGCACGGAACGCTCTCGCCGGGCTGGAGTAACTACGCCACTCCGCCTCGTGTACTTGCCCCGGAGACACTTTGCCGTTTCTTTGTAAAAACGCATTTACCGGCAAGTTAACGTTCAATCTTTAATACTTTATTTCAAGGGACTGTCACTCGTTGTAGCTGTACACACTTCTGCTGAGTCAACACTGTTGCTGGAAAGGTTTTGATGTGAAAACACAATCGCGGAAGTAAGTCTGTTGAGTTTGGAAAACACGCAGTTTTGCCCGTTTAATCCGCGACGACACGGCGTGTGCACGTGCGTTTAATGCACATACCTGTTCAATTGACATTAGTCTAATAAAAACAAAAAAGTATCACTTGCATTAACACTGTTTTAAGATACATTGTATGTGTCTTACAACCTACCAAGCTGCCTGACTAGTCAGCGTTTGGGCATCATATGTGTGAATTCATATGTGTGAAGAGGACTTGTCTAGGTAGACTGCTTGCTAGGTGTTGAAACGCAGCCACAGAGTGTGTATCCCGTCGTGATGTCACTCGGTTCATCTTGGCTTGTTATATAATGAGCTGTTGCTGTGTATGTTTCATGTGTTTGAGGTGCTGATAGGGCTCTGCATTATGACCGACATTCATTGCCGGGGTTTGTTGCTTTACTAAATAAGCGATACGGTTTAGCCTCGGTTATGCAAGCAGTTTAAGCCAGTCTAAAGCGGATCTGAAACATTAACTCTAAGAACAGAGTGTGATTTACAAATCTACTGTACTATACTATATGCATATGATTTTCAGTTTTAAATTGAGTTTATTGTGCACAGGTTTACCATACATAGGTTTGTTGTAGCATATACTGTACTAATACTATACTTCACTAATACTATACTATACTATACTATAGTACCGTGTGATACTGTACTATGCAACATATGGCTTTCAGTTTCAGTTGCATTCAGTTTATGTCAGTACTATACTTTACTATAGTACACTAACTATACTATACTATACTGTACTTTCTTATACTATACTGTTTTATTGACTACTGTACTGTATTATACTATACTTTATTATGTGGCGCTGTGGAATGCTTGATTCTGATTGGCCAATCATGACATTCCGAGTTATGTTATTCACTAATAACAACTGTTTAAAATTAATAACACAGGCTTATCCAGGTACAACTTGACCTTGAAAATAATTAACTTTACTAATTTATAACAAATATGAGATTGTATTACAAATGATTAAACCAAATTGCGTGTTCGGCTTGTTTAAACGTTGTCTCTTGGCTGACAGTCATGTCTAAAGCTGGTAGAAAACTTTCTTGCAGATGGTTTGTATTCGTTACAAATATTGACCCCTTCAACAGGGGTCTAGACTGTATACTGTAATATAATACATGCAACATATGGCTTTCACTTTTAAATTGAGTTCATTGTGTACAGGTTTACAGTAAATAGATCAGTTGCATTACCATACTGTACTGTACTGTGCAACATGTAGCTTAATGTTCAGGCTTTGCAGCAAAAGTATAGCAAAAATACACATTCCTTGTAGAAACATTGTTATTCTTGAAGGTCTGTTTGAACAATACACAAAATCTGTCCCTCTGATTCCGCTTCACAAAGAGAAGTAATTCACTTTTAGACATTGCGTGCCTGCAGGCACAGAAAGGAGACAGAAGAAGTCCCGAATTAAATAATTTACTGTGCAAGAAAGACTTGTATTGAATGTTGAAAGAGCAGCATGTTAAAATAAATAAAGGCAGATTGTTTGCAGGGTCACTGTGCTACAGTTTCACAGCGTTCTGTCTGCTGCATGCTTAGTTCTCATGCTTATTATAAGTGTACGTTTCCAAGGGTGATCAAGAAATCCTTAAGAGTTTTTTATGAATATCCTATTGTTTCTGAGAGTAGGTGGATTAGTGTTTCCCTTTTTTGTTGAGCTGTAAAACATTTCAAACAGTATGGGCTGCCCTTTGCAAGCTTGTACCTGGAGACTTAGCTGTCTGCTCTGATTATGCAGTCGATGTTTTTTTTTAGAGGCATTTGTGTGGTGGTGAATTGCTCGGTGGTATAACTCGGTAAGCAAATCTGTTTGATGGGCCTGGTACCACTTACTTTTAAATGCTAATGAGTAATAATTAAGACACCAAGTATGGCCTAATCACAAGTCTCCTCAACACACCCACCTGCCACTTCTCAAGTGTGCATTCTGCTTCTTCTTCCTCCTTAATAACAACTACACTGTTTAAAGTACCCTATAGGGTCAGTGCACTTGAGTTTGATGACCTTAACAGCGCTTGTGACAGGTGCAGGCAAGGCTAACTTTACACGCCTGAGTGCCAGTGAAATATGAAGGGACACACCTCCACCTGCAGACAGTGCTTACATAATCCCTCTGTGATTGACAGGGACAGTATCAGCCAATGGGTGAGTAGAGCCAGCTGGACCAGAAATTTGTTTACACATCGGGGGGTGGAGCCTGGTTTCACCCTTTGTTGGATAAAGGGTGTCAAGTTAGGCCTATCCAGGCAAGCTTTTACACTCCCTCGCAGGTATGTGTGCGTAAACTCAAGACCTGGGCCGCATTGTTCTTCAGAATAAAAGGCAAATTAATGTTACGCTCATTTCTTTCCATTACTCACCGCCAATTCTTTCTGAGCTCTGACCTTGTTGGCCAAAGCTGCTGTTTATTTAATTGGAATCAGAGAGAGGACAGTTTTGCATCTTGGATAAAATGCATCACACAGAGAGTTTTGGGTTTACATTGTTGGTACATTCATGCATTCAGCAGACGGTTCCAAAGCGAGTTGCAGTGCATTTAAAGTCCAGTCATCTTTAAGTCATTTAAACATTATTTCAAGTAATTACAAGTCATTTCAAAATAAGTTGAAAGTGTGTAACTTAATTTGATGAGTTGAAATGACTTGTAATTAGTTGAAATATTGTAAAAACTGTTCAAGATGACTGGACTTAAAAATTTAAGGCAGAAAAATAATTTTTTACAGTGTGGAACATTTATTTCACCATTTAC
The DNA here is from genome assembly GCA_019155185.1 of Beaufortia kweichowensis. NCBI lineage: Eukaryota > Metazoa > Chordata > Actinopteri > Cypriniformes > Gastromyzontidae > Beaufortia > Beaufortia kweichowensis. The sequence goes on from CM032809.1 coordinate 10,026,518, forward strand.
TTTTCATTATTTCGTAGTTGAATTCTAATCTAATCATGACAAACTATATATCAATGGAAATGTTAAAGACTTGAGAGTAATTATTTGACAAATTTTTATAACAATAGGCATGTGAATACATTTTTTTTATGTTATTTGTAAAAAAACCTAAAAATAATTAAAACAATTAAAAGAAAAATATCTCAATTTTAAAAATTGTAATTCATTTTTATGTGTATATTCAATTTCATGTAAAGAAAGATATAGACCATTTCACAAGATGTAAACAACACTGGTCCAGAAGCACTTCCTGTTTCAGTTTTTTGTATTTCACATATGTAAATTAAATTAAATCTTTAAGATGTTTGTTAAACAAGTCAGTTGTAAATGTTCTGTTGATTGTATTTTGTTCTGAGACAGGAAGTGCTTCTGGACCAGTGCTGTTTACATCTTGCGGTCTATACATTTTTCTCATCAGTATCTGCGCTCCCTCAGAATCGAACCCATGATCTTAGTGTTGCTAGCAAAAATCCCAGTTGAGCTACAGGAAACGAGGCATTTTGTTTGGCAGACATACTGCATTTAAGCTACACATTTTATTAGTATGTGCGCTCACTGGGAATCAAACCCATGACCTTTGCATTGCGAGTGCAGCTCCTCCGTTTGAGCTAAAGGAAAAGGGATGAAATTGAATGAGCAGTGCTGTTTCTTTCATCTCGGCTCTATTCATTTGCCCTTCCTTCACTGGCGCAGTACACATCCCTAACCTGCTTTTGTACTGCAGCGCTCAAGAGCTTTTTTGATATCAAGATAAAAAACATTTCTTTCTCCTGTGAGTAGATGTCAGCATGGCGGCTGCTGGTCTTCCGTGAGACTCTCCGTGATGGCTTTATGCTTAGACTTTAGCTTTTATTTTATCGAAGAACAATGCAGTGAGCGTAAATGTACTTCAAACTGTTCATTGTGTAGCGGATGTGTCTGAATTTTCGTAATCGTCAAAGTGTGGCGCTTTAGCATCAATAATTCTGCTTCTCCATCTAAAGGCAGCTCATTCAGTTCATTTTTTGCGTGGTTAAAAATAAAGCACTTGTACGTATGAATAAATCACATTGATTTCAGTCTCTGGAATTCATTTCAGATTCAGGCAGGTTTTACAGCAGTGAAATAGCTTCAAGTGCCATAAGACATTTTGAAGTGTTTTGAGTTCCATATAGAAAGCTCACACAGCCTTCTGGTGAAGTTGTAAATACCACATTTTCGAGTTACATAAACATGATTGACCAAGCAAAATTGAAATTAATCAATGGGAAACTACAAATTCTAAATGATACCGATTAAAGATGACTCACCCCTTTTCAATACGTAGTAAATGATTTTATTATTATTAAAGTTACAGTTTTAGTCTCATGCAAATTGTTCATTTATATGTTTTATTTATTATAGCTTGAATGCACTGTAAGTCACTTTGGATAAAAGCATCGGTCAAAGGCATAAATGACTACTTCCTTATTTTGATTCTGATATAACCGTAGTATGTGCCATAATGACGTCTGCCGCCTCGAAAGCAGCCGTTCACCAGGTGCACTTGAAAGCTGCATTAGTCCTTGTCAGTCAAGTGATCTGAGACCTTATAAAGTAGATGTACCGGCAGTCAGATCTAGAGGGAATCGATCACTTGGTTTCTGAATGGCAGAGTGTGAATAGTGTTGCGGCTCTGTGTCAGCGCAGAGGATCGATGACCCTTCCTCGGGGTGTGAACATCAGTATGTTGGCTGATCCCTCTGGGCATATGCAGAGCTACGATTGATGCCATTTTGCTCCCTGAATGCAACAAAGAACAGCAAAGGAAAAAACAGTTGTCTGTTATGCAGTTCATTAATGGTGAAAAGAATAATGGTTCTCAGTATAACAGCCCTCTGGAAAGTGGCAGTCTAAAAGCCTCATTGCCAGTGTATATTATAAAAAACATTATGCATAAGTCAGTTATTGAGATAGCGTACAAAGCTATGCCTCTGCGTGCTTGATGTTAGTGATCCTTTATATCTCAGCGTTTTTATCTCAGCGGTTAGCCTTCATTGATATTTAATGGTATTCACTATGTAGTTTGGCTCTTGAACTGCCTTGTAAGGAATGTGGTGGGAAAACAAGAAACTTTTCACCTATTTTAGGCTCCATACTGTCAGTGTCATGTTTCACATCTCTAATAATACTTTAAATGTGACTGAATAAAGCATATGGATATAGGTATGGTAAAGCAGTTAGCAATTTTGATTCAGTACATCAACACGATTGAGGTGTGTTTGGTTGCTTTTTACAACAGTTCAACAGTTGCTGCAATCTAGAACTTTTTTATTACTTTTCTTTACACAAGCGAGTGCTTAAAAACTGGGTTCTGCTTACCTTACTCTAAATACAATAGTAAGCTTATAATAATGATTTATAGTTGAGCTGTCAAGAACAATATTCAAAGAAATGTCAGTTTTTATTTCAAACACGAATGGCAATATAGAGGCAAAAATGATAGATTGCAGCTTTAATACCAAATAACTTACGTGTTAGAAAACATTTGGCACGTTAGTTTGCATTTTTTTCTAAAAGAAGATAAAACATCAGGCTTAGATTGTTGCACAGCAATGCACAGACTTGTACATGCAAAAAAAAATTCACAGATATCTCTTTTTCTGCTCAATATATTCTGTAATTCAGCTCCACTTCAGGTTTTCCTGTTTACGCTCACAGTAAACGATACGAGAAAGTCCGCTCCTTGCTTTAAGCCGTTTCACTTCCACGTAGCATCCCTCACATAGTCAGGTCTGTAAAGCCGCAGACACAAACAAACAGACCGATACAAACATTTAAACATTCCAGTGCATTGGTGCGTATTTCTCCAATTCTTCTTCTTAAGTAGAAAACAAATAGGTAAACACAAAGAAAGAAACAACTTTGGAATTTCTTTCTTTCCATGTGCAATGTATCAAATATGAAATCTTGTTTTGCATATCGTTGATAAACAAAACGCAGCTGGAACCACTTGACCAGCACAGTATAAGCCCTGGAGTAGCACACACACAATTGAGGATGATTGTTGTGGAGTTGGGATGCCATCCTTCCTGATGCAACTGGAAGATAAATAGGACCACCAGTTCTTTAGCCCTCCCAACTTCCTACCACATCACAAACTTCCTCTTTTCTCCTCCCTGTCTGCCTCATAATGCGCATATTATATAATTTGTGTTATTATATATTATACAGTGTTATTATAAAACTGACATAATGTAGTCTTGCCTTGTATGCTCTGTAAGTCACTTTGGATTAACGTGTCTGCCAATAGCATGAATGGGTGACAGATCAGCAGATCTAAGCTAACTGAGGTCAGGAGGCTGAAAATGAGGAAATTACACCAGTCTGAAGACTGGAAGATGGTGTGTATACGCATCCTGTATGCCAGGTGAGAGTGATGTTGTGGGACCTGCCAAGCAGCACAGCGGGTATCAAGATTAAACACTTCCAGTGCAACTAAGGATATGCACCAAGAAAGGAATTCAATAACAGGAAAACTGCATGGATACAAACAATCCGTGAAATACCAAAATCCACCCTTACCACTGTTATTTTTGGCAGGATATAGTCTTTCCTTATTATGCATGCTGTATTATTAGAGTAACGTGTAGCCTTCTTACCTTATGAGTTTGTGGAAAGAACAGAAAGTTTTTGGGCAGGGTGTAGGGACTTTACTACAAGCTGTACTTAGCACAGTTACAGTAGATCGAAAGAATTTCCTGAAGCTGAGGTTGGCCTTGAATAGACGAAAGTGTGGTTTTGACAAAGTAGAGACACGCTGAACAGAAAACAGGCTGACGCAAAGAAAAATGCTGGGTGCTGAGATAAACCAGCTAAACGGCCGTCCCAGTTCCGTCTCATTTCCCCTCCTAACTGATGTCATACGAGTGGTGGAGCAGTGCCAATGTTTTTCCTCTCATAGACTTATCCAGTAAAATCTTTCCAAAGGAAGTCTCAGATGACAAGCATTCCTCTGTCTCACATCTTTACCGCTCAGTAATCTTAATTTTTTTCACGTGTTTAAGCCAGTTAAAGGTGCTTTAAGTATGAAATGGAGTAACCTAACATGGGAACTTCAAGAGCAATTTATTTTCTTTACTAACATTATACAAGACAAATAATTTTGCTGATCCAGTGAGTCTTATAAAGGGATAGTGCACACAGAAATGAACTTTATTTTATCATTTACTCACCCTAATGCCATTTCAAACCTGTATGACTTTCCTTCTTCTGTTGAACACAAAAGAAGATATTTTGAAGAATACTCTTAACCAAACAACATTGGCCACCATTGACTTTCATTGTATGAACACAAAATCACTGAGACATTTCTCTCAATATCTTCTTTTGTGTTTCAGAGAAGAAAAAGTCATATACAGTTTTTGAATGATATGAGGGTGAATGATAATGATGACACATTTTTGAGGTGAACTATGACTTTAAATAAACTATTCCTTTTAAAGCATCTGCCAAATGCATAAATGTTAAAAACAATGTGCGAATCTCAAAAAATAATTGTGATGATAATTCTGAGGCTTCTTGATAAATAGGCCATCTCTTGGACACTTGCACAGAGTCAACAGCTGTCAGTACGCTGAAGCGGCTTTGGGATGAGGAGGTTTGCAGGTTGAATGAGCAGCAGGAACTGGACTGATGAGGCCTGACACAGATAGATGAGGTTAATCTGAAGGCGACACACTGAAGCAGTATCCCAGGTGTCAGCGGCGAATGAGAGACTATTTACCATAAGCTAGTGCACGGGGGAAGTCCAGATATCTATTTGTGTATGATACTCTTGTGATGATTACCCAACCAAAACGGCCAAGTCTGAAACTATATGCAGGAGAGGATGTACTACACAGCATGAGAATTATTGATTTTGGAATGAGCAATATTTTATCTTTAAACCTTTATACCTTCTATTAATAACAACAACAATAATAATAATAATAATAATGATAATATATAAGTAAATAACAAGTGATAAATAATAATTAATGCTACTAATAATAACACTTTATTGTTTATTATTATTATTATTATTATTATTATTATTATTATTATTATTATTATTATTATTATTAATAATAATTAATTAATAATTGTTAATAATAATTTATAATAATAATAACAATAATAATAATAATAATAAGCTGAAATTCATAACATTTGCCTGTCAATCACCATCTCTGCTTGAAACATGAAAATTGTAGGTCCATAACTTTAGTATAAGTTTTGGTAGACAAAAATAAAAAATCCTGCAAAAAGTTGCTGATGATGCATGAAACTATAGTATGTTGTCAGCTTTTTTTACACATGACAGGAGAACCACTGATACACTTTGCAGCGATGCCATCATGGAAATTTATATTGAGCGTAGTAAACTACAGCCAATGTGCCATCATTGGCAATGAGAAACGCTACTGGAAAGATTTCCTTGTATGTGAGACAAAGTGTATTATAACGGCAACAAAAAACGATTGATAGTTACTGAGAGTCAGCCAGAAGGTTGTTTCCTGGGAAGAGAGGCAGAGTATGCAAAGCAGATACTACAGCCTTGGCCAACGCTCATTTGATGTCATGGCCAGAATTGCTATTTATTTACCCTTCACAGTTGGAGAGGAGAAGGAAAGTTGCCATGTTGGGAGGAGGTTTGTTGGCACTGAGGTTTGTTCCCCAACGGGGAACATTTTGTATGTAGCTAGATATATCCATCTCATGAGAAAACACCATCTATTAACAGAAGACTGTTTGTGATTGTATAAATCTCCAACCTTCAGATCATCAACAGCATTTGCACTGCTGGTTCATGGTAGTTTATGCTGGTTTAGCTGGTAGACCATATTATAGACTTCAACTTCCAAAACCCACAATTCTGTATGACCAGCAATGCTGTCTTTTTAACACAGCTGTAAGGGATGGTTTGGTCAGGGGCCTGGACCCATGGATACCATGATTTTGCCAAGCAGGACATGTTTCTAAAGCTACATATTCTTGTCATTCAGTTATGTTTTATGGGTATTCAGTTATGTTTTATGGGTAAACAGAAGGCTGGGGTTCGGGCATTTTATTGACCTGTCATTGTAAGGCTGATTAATGTTTAGGGTTGGTGTTACAGATAGGGTTCGGCCTGACAGTAGTGTTATTCCAGCATCAACAAAAGATGTTATTCCAAGAACACGCTCTACTTTTCAGAACACTGTCAGCCTGGATCCACCTAGATTAGCTAATGTAACATTACATGCCAGTACCAAACTTTTAATCCAACCTTCAATATAAGCATTGCTTTAGGAGATAAATGATTGTATAGCACCAACCCATGTTACTGTAAATCTTCACATTCATTGCGACTACTGTGACGTCTTTGAGTGACTAATGACAAGATCTAGATACAAATGGCTGTCTTTTACAAATTATATCATGAAGATCATATGCTCATTGACACTGGCTAAAAACTATGACTTTCTATGTGGAAGGTATTCTGTCTGGATGCTCTTTGGAGGGTCTTCGAGGAGACCGTGGTAGTCCGTTCTGGTCCGGGGTCATTATTTGGCCATTGTGGAAGTACAGCCCTCTTGCTAAGAGTGATCCTGTTGAGATTACATCAGGAAAAGCATACCAGAAAAGGGTTGGGGGCTTCTTCTTTTTCCTGATGGGAAATGATTTGATTTTGTTGCTTGAACGTTTTCTTTATAATAGTTGCCATATTATTCTAGTACAAACCGAACTCTGGCTTTTTTCTTAGCTGTTGACAGAGAAACAGCAGGGTAAAACATTGGGTTGTGTTGCGGAGCACAGAATAACATTGTGTTTTTGGGCTTCGAACAACTTCAGAGGTTTATGAGTAATCTTCGACAGGAACCCACCCTTGGAGAAACATTATACGGTTGTCTACTTTGAGCACAAAGACGATCTTTTCCTTTCGTCTAAAGACAAGGGAACATAACTGTTTCCATATAGTTGTTCATGTGAAAATCTCTGGCAGGTGATGTGCGTTAGATCTTTCTGTATTTACACAGAAGTTGCTAGATTAGCAGGTTTTCATTGCTCTCTGCTTTATGTCTGCCTGCCAAGTGTAGCACATGATCGTTCCATCAATAGTAATATTTCTCAATCTTGCCTGTTCTAGTTTTGGAAGTGGTGTGTGCTTGTTGTTGTTGGTTTTTAATCTTTTAAGCCGGAGGACAGATTTTGTAATACATTTTAAGGTATTACACAATGTTACACCATAGTTTCCCATAGTTACTCCAGTTTTTTGTGTTTTAGTGTTTGAGGATAACTCATACATATCCCTTAAGACTTGTTTCTTTCACGGTAAAGAATTGTTTGACCTCACTATTTTGTGGTCAGATATTGTCTTATGTGCCAGATCACATGTTCTGGATCTTTGTTTCAACTTCTCTTTATATTTTTTCTCATGTACTTGAAGGGCCTAATGAAAATTTCTTTTTTGTATGCTGACACGCATTATGAGATGATTAAAAAAGTGGCTGCAGTGTGTTTTATTAGTGTTTTTTATTTAACATTAAAGGGATAGTTTAACCAAATATGAAAACTCTCTGATGGTGTACTCACCCTCTTATAATTCCAGCTTTTAAACACAAACAAACTTCTTATACAGGGTTATACAAATCACATCCATTCATCATTAAAGTAATCAAAATGACTGATGACATATACAGGTTAAATGGCTAAATTATGGGATAATTTTCATATTTGGGTGAACTGTTCCTTTAAGAGTCTTTATTTTTTCTTTAGAAGAAAAAATGCAGCAAATAACTTGCAAGAATTTAAAGATCATTTGCAATAAAACTCTTCACTCTTACTGCTGGGAATATTTAATTTTCTCATCGTCACAGCAGTTTGATCGCATTAACTAATCACTAGGGGTCAGATGCACAAAGCACCGTTACCGTTTTTGATTTAAAATGTTTTTTCCATTAATTGGGTCAGTTGAAAAGTCATGTAGCACTGCAGTATAATTTGGATGTTTTGATTTGCAGTATAATTTGAGTGTTTTTTTAAAGAGCTTTATGTAAGATTTGCTTTGTTAGTTTAAAGTGTGCTGTATTCATCTTATGGCTAAAGAATCCTTCAACCCTTTCCTTTAATTACCCATCAATTATAACTGATGATGTGACAATCCATTTTGATGTGGATGTAGAATAGGACAGTATAATAAAGCGGTGCTGTGTTTGTGTGTTTATGCGTATATGAATGGGAAGCGTTCGTCTTTGTGTTAACCACTGCAGACGTTTTTATTTTTTCTATCCTCCTCTGCCCCACTTTCTGTCTTTTATCCCGAGAAAAGACTGTCAAGAAAATGTATGTTTGCGTGGGTGTGTGTGTGTCACTTTGTGTTCGTGCCTTTTTTCATTGCTTTTGTTTTAAGCTGTGTGTCAAATGGGTGTAGTAGTGAAGAGCTATTTTGGGTCTCTTGTATTTGTATCTGTAAAGGAGTGTGTTGTGTGGGCCGCAGGCGACGCTGTAAGCCGCAACCGATATGCTGTATGGAAAATAGTAGGGTCAGTGGTGAAACTTCAGCTCAGGGAGCCCCTGATGACCAGCAAGAGTCTGGGATCTGTTTACAGAAGGGTCAAAGTTCATGTGCGCTAATGTCCAAAATTAACTTTTTGCCACAACTGTACATGGTGGGTGGGTTATTGATATAAAGATATATGTCATTTTTTATTTATATATTTATATTTATAATGTTTTTGGTCATGAAGATGTATTTGCGCTTTATTAAAAATGGTAATGAATGATCATTAGGAACTCATGCTTCAAAAATTAGTCAATTTGAGGCAAATTTTTTTACCAAAAGTTTGGTTCCCATCTGAAGAAGGCTGAAAATTCAGAAAAGGTTGGGCAAAACCACCAAATGCATGAAAAAAATAAAATAACTCTTTCTCGTAAATAAAATAACTGAACCTTGACCTTTCGAAGCCTTATAATATAGGAGCCATTTAAAGAAATCTCAATGCTATTTAGTTTCAATGAATAAACATAAAAAATGTTTACTGTATTAAAACTGTATTACTGTGTATTTATGGCATATTGTGTCACTTGCAACATTATATTTAGTCTCTCTTGACACCTCTCACAAACACTTTCATTCATTTATGCTGCAAGGAATGTTTATGGATTTATAATAAATCAATAAAAAGATAAAAAAGTGCAGCTTAGTGGCTAATTGTTTCTTTAAAATTAAAGTTTTTAGAGGATGCACAGTAAGTAAACCAATTAAAGGGATATAAAGGGACACATTAAGGGGATATGTGTTTTTGTTCTCACCCCATGACTTCTGTTCCTCATGAAACACAGAAGGGGATATTAGAAAGATTTGTAGATCTTTAATATTCTTTTGATATTTTTCTCTTGTGCTATGTGTGAAAAAAATGATAAAAAAGCTATTAATCCATAACAAACAGACAATAAAAAAGCTTTTCACTGCAGCTGTACAGGTCTCGAATAACCTTCCTGATAAAAATCACAAAGTGGGTCACATGACATGCACGCTCGTGTCACTGGGTAGCTCTTTGAAAAAAGCTCCACACTGTAAAACTGTAAAATTGTAAAAACTCTGTAAAATTGTCTGCAGGATCACACGTATCATGTGTTGACAGCTCACCGTCCACAAGATTATTTTGTGGGTCAGTTCAGTATTTTACGGTTATGGTTTTATCGAGGGAACTGTAACTACAGTGGCATTGTTATGTAAGAATCGTAATTTAAAGCGAGAGAAAAAGTTTGCAAAAGTTTCCTGACCTTTTCATTTAGTTGTGAGTCATTCCACGGCTGTAATATTGACAAACATTATACAGATGCTAAAGGGTTTGCTGTCTGACAGAATGTTTTGCTAAATATTTTGGTGGCTTACATAAATTGAATAGTTCAGAAGCATCCCTTGCTGATTATCCACCCGTCCTTGTACATGTGTCCGCACACACACACATTGTGATTGTTTGCTGGGTGAAAGAGATAACAGGGAACAGTGGGTTGGATGCTGTTTTATTCTCAGTCTCCGTTTGTGTGAATTCCCGAGTGCAGATCCTCTCTGTAGAGAGCACAAGCTCATTATCTGGCCTTTTCAATTTGAGAAAAGCAGTAGAGATAAACTAGCGTGGTGAAGGTAGTGGGTCTTGCACTTACAAGAAAGAACATTAGTTTTGCCATGTTTCTGGACAGGGTATGTAAAGTTCCTGTGGTATATGAATATGGTAATTATTCATCCTGGTGTTACTCTGGGTAGATATCGAAGGACCTTGGTATTACCTTCTGTTAGCAGGACTGTAAAGAATAGTTGAAAAGATAATTTGTACATTTAAGACTGACCCACCCTGTTTTATTTGGCCATGCACCATTTAATAGTACCAATATTACTTGTCATAGTATTTATCAAGTATCTGAGACTGTCACAGTGCCAGAGTTCCCATATTTCCTTTTTCGTTATTAAAATGGCGATGAAAAATATTAAACCATAGATTTGTATGAAATGAAACCCTATAGCCCTTAGCAATTCATCCCATCATACTCTCTGTTAGGGCTGCTCAATGTATAAAAAATTTATCTTGCAATGATTTACAATAAAATTGTCAGATTTGTTTTAATGTACTGCAATAGTGATAGATGGCTGTTCATTTTCAGAAGTTGTAATAATGCTTTTTTCCAAGAAAGAATATGAAACAATTGTAATTTTAAATATATTTTAATATAGTTCAAAATGAAACTTTTTTGCATTATCTTTGTTTTGCATATTGTATATCACATTATTCACAAAGTTTTCATATGTCACATTTTGGCTTAATAATAATAGTATATTTAATAAAAAGTATATTTGACTGGGGCGGAGGTGGCCAGATGCTGATGGTGGCCAGACGCTGATAGATAATGCAGACGGAGGTGAGGGTGAAGAAGTGGGGTCTGAATGACAGCGAGGGGTCTGCTGTGTGTCGTTCTAGCTGAGTGGCAGAAAGCCAGAGCAAAGAACAAATCTCATTGGTTTTGACAGTGTTGTGAAAGAAACCAGCAGCAAGATAGCAAGTGAATTACACTGACCTGATGTCTCAGAATGGACAGGTATGTGTGTCCGTAGCTGAACTGATAGAGCACAGCGCTAGAAACATCATGGGTTCAATTGCTAGGGAACATGCAAACTTAATAAAACGGATAATAGAACAGTTTTCTGAACCCTCCCCTGTTTTCTATTGGTCATTCAATACCCGCCCTCATGTCGTTGGTTTAGCAATGTTGATGTTTCGGTCTGATTGGGACTCTAAAACAAACACTGCAATGTTTTTATAGTGCCAGTAGTACATAGAATGGATATGTGTTACAAAAGGTCATGTCCCCTGGATTTGTGTATTATTTAAATGAAATTATTCAATTAAATAAGGTGTAAGTAAATCAGTCAGGATGCCAGCAGGCAGAACACATGTTACCCAGAATGTTGTCAGAAGTATTTTCAGAAGATTCATGGTTATTAAGAAAATTAGCTTTATAGTAGTTGCGGTGTTCGACAAAGGTCATGATATAAATGAAAAACAATGTGAAACCCAATGCAGGATTTGATTTCTCAGAGGGCGACTAAGTTAGCCCAAAAAGAGTATGTCATATGCTATAATATAATATAATTTTTTTAAGGTTATGTAGACAGACAGGACAGAAACCGCAAAGTAACTGTATGAAAAAGGATTTTACTTAATCTGCACAAGGAATAATCAGTCTTAATAGAGCTATAGTTCCCATTTAATGACAACACAGAGTGCAATTAAGCTGATAAAGCTGTTTGCACGAGTAAAGAAACTTCTAGATGTGCTCTTAAATCATATCGTACCTGACATTTAACAATCGCCTGTTTCACAGACGTATTGTGTAAGATCAGAACAGCAAATACGAAACACTGCCAGATGATCAACTTTTATGTCATAAAATGTCCAGAGGCCGCAGTCTCACGATTAACTCTGGATTTAACAATCGGATTATAGGTATCCCCTCGGGCCTTGGCCTTATATTACTCCTGCATAACAATCTGTATTAATTCATTTGTGTGACATTTGAGTCCATTGACAGTTTACCCATATATCATAATGAATAAACCGTTCTGGGTGGGGTGCTTGTGTGTGTGTCAGATGTGCGCTGCGTGACTGGCTGCTGCTCGCAGGCAGGTCATAGGTCATTCATCTGTGGTGAGCAGGAGAACTTTGAGCTGACCGATAGGGGTGTGTGTTTGCGGTTATGTAACCCACACTGAGCGTATTGTGTGTGTGCGCGCGTTACAGGCCAAACGTAACCATAGCTCTTAACTTCTAAGAATATCTCTCTCTCTCTCTATATGTATACTGTTTATCTTTTAAATGTTTAGGGTCACTCACTCATTCTTTATTTTTATTGTTTATGAATTGTAGAATAAGAGTAAAGTCATCAAAACTATCACCAGCACAAATGCAATATAGGAATTATGTTGTGACTAAAAATTTATATAGGAATTATGTTGTGACTAGTACTTTGTTTTACTCCAGATTAGTGTTAAATACTAGTTGTACAGTCTGTTTGGCATATCTAAGTTATGCAGCCAATTAATCGCCACTTATATTCCTGAGTCAATATAATGTCTCATTATTTACAGAGCTTACCGTACCGCAGTAATATTAGTAAAAACCGTTAGCCTCTTGTAACTTGAAAAAGGATTATCGGCACCATGCAGACTTGTAATGAGTCTGTATTGTACTCTCAGGTCTCATGACTTAATAAATCCCAGATAATGGGGTACCATATTTATTTAGATGCGGCTGAGTTCTTTCTGACTGGTCATCTCACTTTGCATCATACTGGTAAATAATATCTTTAGACTTGTTTCAAAAAGGAACAAATGCAGTTGTGCAGATTTGACTGTTTGTGGTCAGCTGTCATCCAAGCTTCACACTTCTGTAATTGGTCAGAAAGATGAGTGAGAAACGGCGGTCTGCAGCTATCATCAGCTGTTGAATTACGGGAAACAGAAACAGAGAGTTTACTTTGTACAAGAAGGATGCTTCTATTGATACTTAAAGGGATTGCTCACTAAAAATAAATATTCTGCTTTCATTTACTAACACAAAAGAAGATATTTCGAGAAATGTCTTAGTGGCTTTTTGTCTATACAGTGGAAGTCAATGTTGTTTGGTTGGCAACATTCTATAAAATATTTTCTTTTGTGTTCTGCAGAAGAAAGAAAGTCATACAGGTTTGAAATAACATGAGGGTGAATAAACAATAAAATCATTTTCTTTTTTTTATTTGTCTGGCTAACCACTGTGGCTTGGTTTTGATGAAAATATAAAAAATCAGGAAAAATGTGTGTCAGATCATTTCTTAGAGCCTTGAATGTGCAGTCCACAGATCTGAAATCATCAAATCTCTTATATTTTAGGCTTTACAGATCTTAAAATTAAATCTACAGGTCTTACTGTACCTTCGTGTTACAAAGTGACTCATATCCTTTCACTCTTTTACTCAGATCTGAGATCAGACAGCACATCTTAAAAGCATATTTTAACAAAGGCACTTTAAACTTCTGTAATCCAGCAACCCTTTTGTGACTCTTCCACATGCATGAATACTGTATGCACTGCCCTTGTTGCCATGGCTAACGGCATCTAAACAAGATTAACCGTGGTTTACTCAGAATAGATTTACCACAACATTATTTAAAAGCACAAGAGCTTGTACACAAACGCACAGAAGGTCCTGCCCTCTTATTTTGTGGAAATCTAACAGTCCAAAATGAGAAAACTTACAGCGTGGGCTTTTAAGCAAGAAGGGGACTTGAAACAGAAATGAAACATTCGAGAGGAAAAAGAAGAAATAGTTTCTGATTCAAACAAACAAAGAGTGGTTGCCATGTCGACAGGCATCTATAAATAGAGTTCAGTGTTTGTTTTGTGAATGCGGTCTCCCCCAGGAGCGCGCCAGAGACCCTGAGAGTGATTTTGATTAAACAGCCTTTCCCCACAAGCATCAGCGCTGGAATGTACTGTTAAACTGGACTGAGATGTTGGACAGTGTAGAAAAAAGCATTATAGCTACATTATGTGCTGTTACACAAAATACACACCCACTCATATATTTCTTCTTACGGGCATATGTGAAATATACACTTGCTAATAGGTGAGGAGAGATGGATCGTGTGGGAAATTGCGTGTATGTGATTGTGTGCAAAATTTGTATATAAGAGAAATAAGGAAGAATAGCAGAGAGTATGATGTGGGTGTAAAAATATGATCATTCATATTTATATCCATATGTAATACAAATCACAAGCTGAAATTAATCTGAATTCTGTCTTGATTCTGACTGTATGGGGTCTGAAGTGACTGGTGGTGTCCAGGTTATTTGTTGACTTTTTTCATATTTTTTGAAATGTGTTATTTTATTGTGATTAAAGGAAATCCCAAGTCTTAGATATGGCTCTGTGTGAAATATATTGCACTGCTGTGAAACTATTTAAAGTACCATCTCAACTAGTCTCTTGTTACCTAGGTTACATATTCATGACGAGTGATTGTGGCATTATGAGAGGAGTTCAGAGAAGTTCATGTATTTTAATAAATGATAAGCTTAGATTTGCATTTACAGTACCTAATAAAAATTTGCTTAATCAAATTTTTTTAGCACATGGTAAATTGTACTAATTTTCATTTGTAAAGTAGATTCTGGTCATGAATGCTGATTGGTCAATAGAGAGTTCCAGCAGTGCTAAAAACAGTAGTAAGTGAAATGTGAAAAGTCTGTTAATATAGTGTATAAGTGTATATAATACCATGTAACACAATAGGCCAACTTTATGTGTTATATATAGTGCAAGGATGCCAATGTCTTTGCTTATCAAGAAATGTTTAGTAAAAAAAAATGTGCACATAATAATTTTTAAATCTTTGGTAAAAAAATGAACAAAACTGTCTTTTTTTCTTACCCTGATTTGCAACCGTAAGCTTGTAATAATCATTTATATGTTAAGCTGTCAAGTACAATTTTGCAGGAAATTTGACTTTAACCCATGTAACAATAAGTAACCTGCAATTTTGTTTCAAACAGAGATCACAATATTCAGACAAAAGTTACAGATTGCAGATTTAGGTATTAACAGATGCTAAAAGCATTAAGGCGGTCAAAGCTTATATTATAAGCTATACTGTTATTGTTATTATATTATATTGTGAATATAGTCACATTCAAAGGGGTTGCCGGTGCACCCATGAACTGTGACTACAGTACATTCAAAGTCTATCCCTGTTTCTTATTTCCTAATTCATTTTTTTGTGTGTGTGGCAGGGAATGGTGAGGGTAGTTGGTGTCAGACACACGCAGACGTGGACAGACAGAGTGGGAATCACAAACCATCCCCTCAGACAGCAGGTGGAGAGATTTACCCATCCTTATCACAGTCATTTCAACTGGACCCTTCTCTCCAATTGAGCATTGGGACCTTCTATCTGTTCAGGATCCATCTGTGTCCTCTTATTGGGTAAGACATTGGTATTAACTTTCTTACGGTGTGGAAGTTTTTTAAATTTAATTATGACCCTTGAAGGTTTCTGCAGACAAAACTTGTTGTACCACAGATGCCACATGTACCCAAACAACTCCTAATGGACCCCATCTGGAAGTGCAGAGTATTTGTATGAAACAGTGGATTTTTCTTTTTGGCTGTAGCATTTTTTGTCGAACGTAAAAACTTAACTCTGAACAATAGCCATCACCACTACGTTTATTTGTGCAAAGTTTCTTTCTCAGTAGAGATTGTGTGTTAAAATGGGCAGCAAGAGGTCAGCCTCATCACACAGCTGCGCTAAAATGTATCAAGTGTCTATTTTCTTTCTCTCTCTTTCTCTCTATACTTTGATTACTCGCTTCTTATCTCTTTCACTTGCTGACTCACTCCTGTCTCAAACACTGGGCTTCTTTTTCAAAGCCCTGCCAAAGTCTGCCAAACTTTTCAGAAAGTTGTCTCTACTGTTTTCTTATATTTTTCTGGCATTTTCTCCTTTCATTGTGTATTTCTCCTGAGACTTCCAAAGACTTTGCCTTCTTATTTTTGTCTGACCTTTAATCTGTGTCTTTTTTCTAGTTGTCTGTACCATACATTTGAGTAGAAGGCAGTTTTCTGCATGTGATTGAAACATTTGAAGGAAATTTCTGGAGTATTCCAAAAACCAAAGTTCTCCCCTTACATGTTGGATTACCTTTTGGCTAATTTGTTTACCTATTATTATCTACTTTCTAATAGAAGATTTGAACTTTATTAGCTTATTCAAAAAATGTCTCCTCTTTCAATCCAGTGGACTAATTTCACTTCTGTTTGGGAAGGAAGAAGTTTCCGGTCTGTCAGAGTATGTTAACACTCATGCAGACAGTACAGGGACTGTGATATCTGGTAAAAGATGCCGTTTCCACGGGCTTGTCTGTGTATATGCATGTAGCGCATGTCTGTAGGCACCGTGTCTATTGCGGTCAGGCCCGGCGGCACACGGATGATCCCGTCAGGAGTGTCTGTTCAGCTTTGAGTTCTGACAGAGATCTCTCTGCCTCTCGTGTTGTTTCACACTCGCTCGTTTTCTCCTCCAGTCGCCTCACGTCTGTCTAAATGGAAATGTACTCAATCTTTCATTCCCCTTTATACAGTCTTTCTACACACACACATTTATGTCCTTCTCTAACCCCTTTCATGTCGTGATTTTGTCTGATTCTCTTATATTAATCTGCTGTAGAATTGTCAATGGCACTGGTAGTTTGGTACAGCCGATCTATGTAGCTTAAACATAACAACTATATTATATAATTAATGTCATGAGATCTAGGTATTATATCATAAATATCTAGATATGTCTCAATATTTTGTATTTGCTTGGGAATGTCTTAAAACATCTCATTTTAATGTAAATGCACAAGATAAGACGTGTAATGTCGCAGTCTTTAAAAAAGTTAATGGCCTAATAAAAAGAATCATTGCAAATATATTGAGATTCAAATATAATTCAATATGTTATTAATCTTGTCTCATAGTCACCATATTCGGTTCCTTTCATTAATTTCTTTGTTCTTTATCATTGTTTATTTGGATAACTGCTTTGAAAAACGTACTTGATGAAGAAATACTGTAGGCGCCATTGTTTTTTTATTTAATTTGTTAATGTTAATATTTTCTCAGTTTTTTAAATTCAGTATTTTTGCTGTGGTTTCAGAATCGGTATCAAGGATCATGAAAGTTCAACAGTATGTTTATCAGCATCACGGTTTGTGCAGAGGCTTGAGGCATCCCGTGGCTTTCTGGAAGCATTAATGCTGCAGCATAGAGCAGCTTTAATAAGTCAAACATTTGGTCTATTGTTTGGTTTTTACCTATATTATTACAGGTTGAAGTAGTTGAAAAACCTAAAATATACCCTGATGACCTCCAATTATTACTCCCTCATGCACCCCTATGTGAAATTCATATGGCATGTGAAGGGACATTATTATGAGTTATGGGACATCGAATCCTATTTTTATGGTTGAGACAAGTTGCCTGATAGGTTAGAAAGAATTTTATATACACATTATACATACAAGTATACTTTTGACTAGTACATGTGTAACCTGGCTATCGCACCTATGACTCTTTGCTTCTGCCTTTAAAACTGCTGGTGACGTGCCCTACCAGTTATGGGAATGTTTTACCGCTCTTATTTTTCCATTAATTTCCCCCTCTGATTTTTGTATTTGCTACAAATGTTATCCCCGTTCTGTTTCGCACTCTCCTGATCTCTAATTACTAAACAATGAGTTAATTACCTGAGTCAGAGCTCATGAATTTATTCATACGCTCTCTGGCACTCTGGTAATTACCAAAGGCTTGTAGAGAGCCAAGCTGAAAGGTTTTTCCTCCACAGAGGGGCTGTTCACATCTTCATAATGATGCTTATTGGCCTGCTTTCTTTGTACGGAAAGACCTCAGCGCTTGTCAATCCTTTCCTGATGCTCGGTTTCATGATTCATATGCAAGTCTTGACCGCCTCTATTCTCATAGATAAATATTTACAGTTCACTCTTGAGAACTGCTTGGAATGAATAGTGATATATGTCTTTGCATAGCCAACAGCAGCTCTTTGGGAAATGATGGCAGAAGTGAAGGCGATGGACGTCAATCAGTTGTGTGATTGTTTGTGGGCTGAAGGCAGAACTCCATCGATTGACTCGTTTCCAATTAGCCCGTCCTGAAGTGCTTTTGTGCAACAAGCTCGGCGTCTGTCCTCTCCAAAGCTCTCAATGCAGTTCTTATATCAAGTATACTGTGTACAGTAAGCATCACATAATGATCTTTGATAGTTTATGTCTCTGTGGCTGTAGTACTGTAAAAATAGCTCATTGAAGATCTAGATAGAGATTTAGGAGTTTTTTATTTTGCAAAAAAAGGTTATTGATGTTTAATCTTGACAAACAGTTTTGGATTTCAGTCTTTCCCTATTTAAGTTCAGTAGCTGTACTTCATTGCTTATTGACATAGAAAACAGCGGCCTGGGGATATTTCCAAGATGGCCACCAAAAGACCAGACCGGCTATAAAGAGACTTTGACACAAACCCAACAGCATAATGTTTGCAATCACAACATGATCAATGCATCTCTCTCTGTAGGCATTATATAAAATTGTGCTGTTGAGATGTGAATAAATGGATGAAAGTCGATTTTGCTGCTTTTTTTGGGTGTGTGGCATTGCATTTCTGCTAATGTGGTTTGCACACACTGTATGTAGTGAAGCTCTTGTCATTTCCCTCATGGCCTCCCTGATAAAGAATAAGAGGAAAGGTCAGCCGCAGACCGGATGTCTCACAGACAATGTGTAATGTGTTCAAAGGGGCTGCTGTTTACATAGAAGTTATTATCGAACAGGTTCTTCTTTCTCACCCTTTGTTTCCCTAGATAATGAAACAAAACAATTGAAACATCCATATCTGTTGTTCTTTGTAAAATACACATTATTATGTTATGCTGTAACTTGGACTGTAATTAGATTTATAGGGCTATTATATTTCTCTGTCCATTCTTTTCCTACAAATGTAGTGTTTTTATTTTATTTTATATCCTCTTTCACTCGCTACAGCTTTTTTGCTAAGGAGATAAACATCTTGTGGAAGCTTGCATAGAAACTTTTCTTTGATGACATCACACTTCTTTTTAAAAGTGTGTTTTTAATTTAGTTGGGTAAGTGCAGGGATGCCAAGTCTCCCATTGAAATGATAGTATGATCTGATTTTATGTAATTGTGCACAAATTATCATCTTGATTTGTAAAATTGTCACGTCACAACATGGCAATGGAAGTGAAAGTCTTGCTTGAGTGTTTTTGCGTTCAGATCTGTCATGTCAACCACTACTCTCAAGTGGTGTTTGGAAAATATGACGTTATTTTACGTTCGCAAGGCCTGTTTTGCCTGGGTCACTTACACTGGTCATCTTGCAGCTAGACAGAGAACAGAGCCATTCTTTCACAGAAGAAGTGAGTTATGAGTCATTTCTCATGTGGGTTTGTAAGAAATAGTTAAAGGGAAACCTAAAGCAAAGCACGGACGCACCGGGTCTTTCTGCACTCTGAAGTCGAGAAAAAAGATATGGCAGATGCGAGGTGCGGAGGTGACGTGTTGATCGAGCATGTGAGCAGGTTTTTCACACACGGGACAGCTTCCATAACGTGCTGCAAGATGCTCAAGGTTCTGAGTGACAGGTTCTGCTGGATCTGATGGAGCCTTGGTGATATAAAAGTGAAATAAAGTGATAAAAAATAAGAAATCACTACAGGGAATTTACAGGAAAACCTGCATTTTCACTTTGGTGAAGGTTTTGGACCAGAGCCTAAGTTCTTTCTGTCTTACTTTTGTTATTCATAGTGAAACCTGACTCACAGTAAATACAGTTCTTGGAATGCAAACCTGAGCTTACACATACAGTATCTGTCACACCCTCCAGAAAATACAAACAAAAGGTGTCTAATCAACATACACAAAACATGCCACAAGCATTTAAAAAAGCTCATTTACACACTGCGATCTACATGCCGTAATTGTCAGAAGGTGTATTTAGTAGACCATTCTCTGAAAATTATGCACTCTGTAACTATCTCTCTGTGCTCTTTTGCTTTGTCTCTCGTCCTTTCACATTCATACAGAGAGAGAGGGAGAGATTAGTTGAGTAGCTCTCTCAGTCTGGTTGAATGATTCACACACACACACACAGGGAGAGCTTCTGATGCAGATATTTTTAGAGCGTGTTGGCAGTGGGATCCAGGGAGGTGTGTGTCTATGTGTGTGAGTACTACAGACAAAAGCAGAACGTGATCAGAGAAGTAATGTCACATCAGAGCA
Organism: Beaufortia kweichowensis; assembly: GCA_019155185.1. NCBI lineage: Eukaryota > Metazoa > Chordata > Actinopteri > Cypriniformes > Gastromyzontidae > Beaufortia > Beaufortia kweichowensis. The sequence goes on from CM032809.1 coordinate 10,046,933, forward strand.
CAAAGGCGGTGACTCAGTGAGTCTGCTATTCTCCTCCCAGTACAAACACGCAACCACAACCAACATACACTATTGTTCAACCATCAGAGACATTACTGACTAACCATCAGACTTGTATGACATTACCAAACACAGACCCAATGCAAACTTTTGACCAATCAGTATGCAGAACACAGACGTTACTAACCCATTAAGCCTCTCAGTGCAAACTGTATTACTTCCAATGGAAATTTTGTCAAATAACTCTTATTATAGGGATCATTCGAAAATGCAAATTAATTAAACAAATACACATTCTCATATCATTCCCAACTTGTATAACTTTTTCTGGAGAACACAAAAAAGGTATTTTAAAGAACGTTGGTAACTAAACAACATTGACACAAAACATTTCTCAAAATATCTTCTTTTGTGTTACACAGAAGTCATATACAGGTTTTAAATGACATGAGGATGAATAAAGAAAAACAGTGCATATAGTACAAGTAAGCATTATGTTATTTTTCCATTCTTAATAGAGCCAGTTACCTCACAGCTCAGTAAAACAGTGTCATTTGACCTACACGTAGGACGTGTTTACTATGTTACTGTTATACAAGCGCTAAATCTTCAGCTATGCAATGTAAACACCGCCCTGCCTTAAATGGAGTCACAAGGACTATATTAGCATGCTAATAGAAATACATTTCAATTAGCATGGCTGTACTTCCATTCTTAGCTAAATCCTTCATGTGAGTCATATGTCAGGCTTAGTCCAGGCAGTCGTTCTGGTGTAAATGAGCACAGACTCTGAATAATTAAAAATGCCTCGCCAGTTCACTTGTCCTATCCTGGGCCGTCTCTCATAACTCATATGGAGGAATATAGAGGAATAGTTCGTTCATCTTTTACTCATTCTCGTGTCATCCAAACCTGTATGACTTTTTCTGTTTGGAATTTTAATAAAAATGCTTTTTGCAAAGATTGGGGACTGAAAGATGATTGCATTTCTTTTTAATTTTGAAAACTCAGTTCGTAATAATTACATGGAAAGAGACAGCGGGTAGATGCTACAGAAACATGTTCTTTTTGCTCTTTTAAAGAACAAAGTGACTTAAGGGGAGTAAGCAGAAACAGAATTTTAATTTCTGGGTAAACTGTTTGTTTAATATGAATGTGGGTGGCATCTCCGATAGTTATTTTGAGGGACGACCTGTTCTTTTCGGCTAGATGAGTTTAAAGAGTGAGGTGTGGTTGCCATTCACACATTTTCTCGCTTATTTTGTCGTTTTTTTCTCGTTCTCACACTCTCAGGTGTTCCTCTTCAGTCGCAGCTCTGAGTGAGAGAAAACTCGTTTAGTGAGTGAAAGTGAGGAATTGGTAGGTGTGAACGTGTAGGTCTGTGAGCGGCCGCTGTGATTATACACGAGCGCGTACAGTTGCATTGTGAATCTGAGAAGCTGAGCTCATTTACACTGCAAATAAAGGTATTCGTGTTTGATTTGTATGTGTGTTATAACAATGCGCTGCGACTGTAATGTGAGTTTGACAAAGCATATGTCAGTAGGCAGATACAGTAAAGCGAGAATGTGCCGTATGATTATGTACAGCGAGATTTCGCTGTGGGCGGGGCTACACAGTGTGATGACAGAAATAGATACGAAGCAAATGACAAAATGTCCTACAGTAAAACTTGCCACGGTTGCACCTAGTTAGGACAAAAACGTGCAGAATGCTTGTCGATATATCATTTTGTTTAGCTCATACGTACTAATCCCCTCTCTGTCTTTTTATAAACCGAGTACATGAATCCTCACTGTCATGCCAGAAACTGTACGCCCACCAATCCTGTTACACTGTCCTTACCTCAACTCGTACCTCCTTATATTTCTCAGCTCACTGTCATGCCTGTTTGGAGGTTTCCCTACCCATCAAAACACACATTTCATCACCTGACAATGACGGGCACTGATTGTATCCCTCCTCGGACCAATCCGAGGGTGTAAAAAGGCTGCGATTTCTGTATTCATACCGCATTCTCCGGTGTCTTTGGGTGGCTTCTCTCCTGACAGCTTTGGCTAGCATTCGGGGCAGGCTGCTGTCACTGATAAGGCAGGTGACAAATGAGCCAGTCGCTGCCTACACTGGTTTTACATTTAAAAATGGCCCGGGCCAGCTTTCGGGATGCCAGTGTGAAAGAAATTGCATCCCACACCATCGGAATCAAAGCTTGCTGATTTAAGCTGTCTCGTTTTAACCCTTTTATGGAGATTTTGCAGATGTGTAGCTGAATGGATAAGGAATGGAGACTATTTAAGGAGCCTGTCTGAGCCTGGTTGACTGTCAGTCGTGGGCACTGCCATCCGTATAGCAAGAGTTATGAGAAGAGTGATGTTATTTTACGCTCTCCTCGTCTCCATGGTCACCGGGCACATTGGAGTGCCAGTGCTGTGTTGTGATGATGCCCTGGTATCACCACGACTGATGAAAGAGAGAGAGAGAGAGAGAGAGAGAGAGAGAGAGCGCAGGAATGTCTAGTGTACCAGTAATAGAGGGTGTAAGATGGATGAGATAGGACAGGAGCTGAGCTCTTGATGACCAATCCATCAAAGGTCACTCTCTCTCTCTCTCTCTCTCTCTCTCTCTCTCTCTCTCTCTCTCTCTCTCTCTCTCTCTCTCTGTGTGTTTTTCATCACTCATGTACTTTCCTTAGTTAGTTTGTTCTCTTCAGACATCAGTCTACTTGTCTTTACGAGCGTGTCCAAGATCCTTTAATTAGTCCTGTGCCTATTTTGAGCACATGAGGACACCAGCTTGCGTGTCTCTGTAAACCCAGTGGCATTATGATGTCATAAGGGGCATTTATAGCAGTCGTCAGCGTTGAGAAATTAGATGTGACATACAGTCAGAATTATGTGCTGTAGCATTGCATTACCCTTATATTAACATGTCCAGTAATAACTCCGCACCTGAAATGACTTTTCTTTGCTGATGACATCACATGCTGATGAGGCAGCACACGCTATTGGAGAATGTTCAAACTGTGATTTTTTAAAACTGTGATGTTAAAAGTGTGATTTCTCATGAGTATTACCACAAAACTGGCAAAAGCAATTATTGTTTTTTATGTTCTGTTACGCTCAGAAATATGTTATTCATTACAGTAAAATGGATGTCTTCTGAATTTAATTTCATGTTGACTGTCATTTTATTTTCACAGCCATGAGGTTTTGCAGCCTAGTTCACTAGCAGGCTCATTTCTGGGAATTTACGCCGAACAATCTAATAGGTCACTTTGTCTTTTATGAGGATGTGGTCCAGGCACTTGAGTCAGTGGATTAAAGACCCCCAGTGCTGCTTCAATCTGTGGCCTGAGCTCTTTTCTCATAACCTCCTGCATGGCCCCGGTCCATATGCTAATCATTAAACAGAGACCTTATTTATACACATGTTGGATGATCATAGACTGAGACTGCCAAGTCATTTCCTGTTTAAATGTGTGTATGAGCGTGTGATATGTGTTCGGTGAGTACCGAGGTCCAGGAGGAGCCAAATCACGGCCCTGTGATGAGAAACAGATCAGGATAAGGGGATCGCTGTAAAAATGATTTCCTCATTTGTTCAGCTCATTGTATAAAACGAGCATAGCATTGGTTGTTACCGAACTGCTTTTGAGTCGGTTTAGGACATTATGTGACTGACTTCACCACATGCCGTATCTATTGTCAGTACAGTTATAATCTTTCCTCCTGCGTTGGTGTGAGATCCGTGTTTGGAGAACTGTTACTTTAGACCTAAAAATACAAGCCGAGTTCACAGCTGTGATGGATGCTGCACATGTATTCATTTCCTCACGGGTTTGCTGCAAAGTTCGCGATGAAAGGAAGAAAAAAGATGGTGGGAAATGGGAATGCCTGTAGGGAGAGACATATTGCAAGATTCGTTGAGAAGTCAGTTTGACAGCGTTCTTTCTATTTTTGACATTTTATGTTACTTTTTAAATACTTGTGGTTCAAGGCATATCACGAGTCGATGGGGTTACTAGAGGGAAAGAATAACAGGTTTTAAATAGCAACCAAGCCCCTTACCATTTTCCCATTCAGGACTGTTAAGATACCTGGTGATCCCCGACAGGAAGTGAGGTCACTCATTGGGAAGCGTTTGATTATGGGTGAATCCGTGTGTATTATTGCATACTGTAGCCAAATATATCTGCACAGCCTCTACTAATGAAGACATTTGGCTAGGCAGGTTCATTTTAGTGGAGAAATCTCGACACTCTGGAGTGTGTTATAAAATTTATAGCAAATGTTAACCTTAAAAAAAATTATGTTTTTATTAAAAGGTTTCACCACACTGATAGCTCAGATGTCGATATTAGGTGGTTTAAATACCCATGTGATGTCTATATCAAAGCCTATATCAATAGCCTGTTTTATGTTTAAAGCTTGATTTTCATAGTCAGGTAAAGTGCTGTTTTTAAATTTGTCACATTAATAGCAGTCTATATTCCTCATGGATAAAAACATAAAAGTTTTAGCTATTTTATGTTCTTTTAAAAAATGCTTCTGGTTTGTGGTTTTTATTTCAGAGAAATTCAACAAAGTATGTTGCCTCCAAAATCTGTTGCAGCACAAATATGCCCTTCTGCACAAAGCAAAGTACATATAAAAAGTATTTACCGAGTTTGGTGTGGAACATACAAGCCTAAATACAAATGAATTGGATGCTTTGCAGAAAGTTAGAGGTCAACCTCTTTGTGTCATGTTAAAGAAATCAGATCCATGTTAAAGCACTTTACTATATGTCTATTAGACATGGAGAGGACAGAAGGTAAACGTTGGTTATATGCTCCTCTGGCCAGCACTCACAAACATGTTCTTGAATTGTTCATAATGGTCTCAGCTTGGAGGAAACACATCTCTCTCTAAATCTGTATAGCATCTGTATTTCTCCCCTACTTGCTTTCTGCTTTTCACATGCTCATTGATTGGCGCTTTGCATTGAGTCAAGGTTGTGGTTTGTGTGTGGTTCTCCATCCTCCACAGTTCCATACGCCAACAGTGAAAAGCTCAAGGGCTTGTTCTGTAACTGACCTGAGGTCATCTATGTAACCAGCAATAATTACACTAACCCTGGGGTCAGTGTCATGTACACAGTAACAAGGCACTGTAGGAAATGAAGCCGTGTTGTTTATGAGAAATACTGATTGGTAAAACTACCAACACAGCACAGTGTGCAATAACAGCGTGAAGCGTCTGCATCAATTTGGCTATTTGCAGTATACCTATACTTTCCTTTTCCTCTAGACCAGATGTCACCCACTGACACAATACATTGATTACGCTGCATGAACGATCCCACCAAGACACTTTACGATCTCAATGTCCTCTGGACTTAGACACCTCAAGATGCTTTTCAGAAGCCACTATAGACGAGTATAATTCTGATTAGATGAGAGTGAAATAGAAAAGTGAGGAATCATCTTGTGTACTGTATGTGAGAAGGCAAGGACAGTTTTGTTAATGCAAAAGCAAACAATACGTATCAGTGTATCATACTGTATATGAGGTTTGTGTAAGCCTTTAGTAAGTACACTGAACATAAGTAGTGTGTTTAATGAATGTGTGGAAGTTTTTCAAACTTTGGTGGCATTGTTATAGTTTTAAGTAGTTTTCATAGTTTTAAAGACTTTTATATAACTGAGATTAGCTAATTTTGGATGAAATAGTACATTTCTACGTTGATTTAACCTGTTAACATATTTGGCAAATGATCATATCAATAAACATAAACAAAAAAAATGTTAATGTTATTTATAAAATAGCTAAAATAAAAAAATGTAAAAAAAATTTTTTTAAAGGGGATTAAGTGCATAAGTAGTGCATCTTTGCATTTTACTTTACATTACATTATCTCCTAACATTTGTAAGTCGCTTTGGATAAAAGCGTCAACTAAATGCCTAAATGTTAATGTAAATGTATATTTATGCATTTGACATACTCTTTTATCCTAAGCAACATAAAGTGCATTGAAGGTCAACTTTTTAATATATGTGAGGGTTCCTGGATCAATTACTATACTTCTATGTAGTATTATGTGTATTTGAATATCGGATCAATTACTTGTACTTTATTTTTGTATGGGTTTGTTGCAGTGCATTATGGGACACATGCATCTCTGCCTTTAATGTTTTGTTGTTACCAGATATCTTAGAAGGAAGCATGATGGTGAAGCAAGTCACTATGGTCCATGGAGACAGACCACCCGAAAGTCTCTCACTATCTGTCTCTTTCTCTCTCTCTCTTTCTTTCTGTCTGCTGATGGTGTGATGCTGCAGCACTTAAACTCCCACACTACTGGCTCTACTGTGTTCACTATCATATGACTATAGTGCATAAACAGATGCCACATATATTAGATCAGCTGTAGATAACTGCATGCAACTGCATGTCCATCGACTCAAAAGAGTTGAGAACGCATATGCATTTGATCCGTCTCCTGTGAGATAGTGTAGCAGGTGGAGGCAGGATGAAGTTATTGTTTCTCTGAGTGATTTCACTCTATATGATTTGTCTCTGCCCACATGCAGGGATATAATTTAAAAATGATACATGTTAGAAACTGTGTTCTGAGCAAGCTTCATTTACACATTGCAAGCCGTTCCATCTTGTTCGTGTTATATATCAATTTATATACAAATGTGTACCCCTAGGCAGTTAATAGTTCATTTTTAGCTTGCTTGTTAAATTACAGTGACATCTTGTTTGTGCTGTCATTAACCTTATTTGTGATCTGAGTTTAACACGTTATGCAGCCCACCAATAAAGGCATAGATGAAGACATAAAGAAGAACGACTGTAAAAATAACTACAGCGATAACTATATTAGCGCCAGCAGATGATACCATTGTTTATTGTATGTTTGCATGCTACAGTTTTACATTTTAAGTACCTGAGTCCTTTAAATTCAAATGGATTTTAAATGTCAGTGTCGTTCATCAGATGGAAAAAATTACACCTCTGTATTCTTGTTGTTACTGTATCACTATATCAATTTATTTAAAAATAATGATCATAGGAATATAAGAAAAGGACATTAGAAAATATAAGATAAAGATTATATCTTGATGGGTGTTTCTGTGATGGCAGCAGCATGGACAATATTTTGCAGGAATATTGTTTCAGTTTTGCCCCCAGGCCAAACACACAGGAAAGCAGGCGGATGTAAATGAAAGATTGTGGGAGTCCTGGGATTTTAGTGGTCCTGTGGACATTCAGCAACGCTACAACACACACCCAGAGCAAGGCAAGAAATTTGAGAAACTTGAGCATTTGATGTGTGCGCAGATGTCTGATATGTACAACAGTGTCTTGATTTGTCCATCATACGTGCATGTTAGCGCATGCATCACTGTGTGTGCCCGTCTCCGTGCGCGCGTGTGTGTAAGTGGGAACAGATTCGATTGATTGAGAACTAAAAGCCCCGCTGAGGGCTGCAGACAGCTGCGGGGAGAGAATGAGCTTGTGGAATGTGTGGGCCTTAATGTAGATACATTATCACAAGCACTGGTCCATTAATAATGACACATGTAATTTGCTGCCCTTCCTCCTCACACCCGAAATGGGATAAAGAGCCATGATTGGTGCGTTTTGCAGAAAGCTGTTTGTCAAACCGTGGATAGCACTAATCTGCCACAAATAGAAGGACATTGCAGTCGAAGCTAACCGATTATGCCGGCCCCCGCGCTCCCACGCCGATCTCCATACCCTCCCCATTTGGAGCCGTTTAACTAGCGATCCCACGGGGACTGTAGTGTGCGCAACGGAGACCTATCAAATGACTGTAAATCGAAATCCATTGAAATGTGTGAACATTTCCTACATTGTTTTTAGTACAGTCTGTGACCACACCAAATTGTTAGCAGATGAGTGCTGCATTCTTCAGTGAAGTTCAGAGTGCTTGTTTGCTGAAATTGATGTTAGCATTTAAGTAATAGTTTATGCTTAAAACAAATCAAAATGTCAGAATGGAAGACAAAATACACATTGTGTTACTGTGGGATCGACTAGCAATCTGTCCAAGGTGTCTTGCGACCCTGCAGAGGACAGACAGATTTGGTGGATGTTTGTGCTTTTTTAAATCATGAGGTTTAAAATATTTTTCTTTCGGATGATAAAGTAGGGGACTCTTGTCTTGGGGGTGGATAGTGTTGTAGTACTTAGGACCTGGTCCATTTTTTGATGGCATCGACTGTATTTGGGCTTGGTGCATTTTCTTATGACTTTTGGTTTTGGTCTTGTCTTGGTCTTAAACCCTAAAATTCTCGATCCTGTTTTTGTCTTGACACACTTTAATTATGGTCTCGTCTTGGTCTCGGTTTAGGTGGCCTTTACTACAACTAGGATGCATTCTTTTGAACAACCACACACAACACCCTAGAAAGCATTTCGCAGCTATCTGGCAACCTAAACACTTAGGGTTTTTTTAGAACATGTGAAAATTTGGTATTATCTAAAAACAAACCTTTTTATATATCCCTAAACAGTTTAGCTCATGATTTTTTGATATTTTATTAAAAGAAATACAGGATATTTGCAGTGTGCAAATCCTTTTCTTATGCTGTAAAGTAAATTTCAGTATGTACACTACAATCTGTTGGTACTCAGCCTTTCAGACTTACGTTTGTGAAACCATTTGGTTTCTTTTTTCTGCTCTATAGCAGAAATGCCAAGCCTGCTATATGCAAAGCACCGTTGATGGTTGTAAACTCGACAAGCGAGCTGTAGGCTGCTGTGTTTCACTGCCCACAGAAAGAGCCGTAAACCCAGCTGGGCTCCAAGTCAAGGTTGATTGGATTGCAAACAGCATTGAGCGAAGAGATCGGCCCACGTCAATGGCTATCACTGTTAATGACCTCTACTTTGTGCCTGCATTAAAACGTGTAGCAGGGACTGCTTATTATAGCTAAGCAATAGACGTATACTCGGCTTTACCACACATTTCTTTATACAGCCTGGGATAATAGCAGAGGTCCCTTCCCTGACATATCTCTAAAATGTGTTGTATGGTAGTTGACAGGAGATTGCAGGTTGTGCCTGCAAAAATTTGCTTTGTGTTTGCATAAATTTTAACTTTTGAAAACTTTGACTAGTTAGTGGACTCTCACACATATAATCCTTAATGATTATATGTTATATTTTATCCTGTTGTTGATGTAGCTGAAGGTCTTTGTCTGTCATTTAGTTAATGTGTAAGCATGTTGGTGCAAATTGTTAGTAATGTTAAACTCATTTAATTGTTTTTCATTCTGCTTTGTATGTTACAGTGTTGGTAGTTTCAGCAAAATATGGCACACCGGAAGCTGTCAAAAGGTGTCATCTGGTACTGTGCAAACTAATACAAAGTGGGTTAAAAATGTGACAAGTAATGGTAAAGTATAAGCAATAGCTTAATTCCCAGAAACCATTTTGGAGAAAAATATGGCACCTTGAATATTTTGTGAATTTAATGGTGAACATTTTTCACATTAGCTCAAACTTTAAACTCTTATAAGTACAGCAGTGTCAGTGTTGTGATTGTAAGTATTGCTGTGATTATCTTTTTAACTGTATATATTTGTGAATGCATTAGGATAATGTTCTTCTTAAGAGAGTGGTACTGTTGTTACAGAGCTTGGCAGCTGCTTTGCATGAATTTATTTGATCTTGTGCCCGTGTCTTCAACACCCCGTATGAGAGCTGTTCTCTTGTTCAGGCTGAATTTACCCGATACGTGTGGAAAGGCTACAGATCTGGCCTGTTTTACTTAAACATGGCCACTGATACTGCTGCAAATTGAAACATGTGCTCCTGCGGATACGCACAGCGTAATGCGCTCTCACACACACATGCTCGCTATCACACGCTGGTGTAGTAAATGTAAGAATTTCCCCCACTGTTTCAAGCAATGACTCATGAGAGACGCTCATTCGGCCGAACTCTCTTGAGTACACACGTCCCGCTCTACCACACACACATACACACAGTGTAGTAACGAGAAACAAAAACCACAGCGCAGTTACTGACACATGCATGCAGCGATAGTGATTATAGTTACAAGAGTGCAGCGGTGGATACCCAACTATAAGCAGTTGATTTAGCCTAAACACATCTGATGTGCAGTAAACATTTAAGGGGTTTTGCCCAGTTGTACTCACCCCATCTCAATCAATGAACTGTTACCTCACAATGAATTGTGGGTAACTTATTCAATTTGGTGGGCAGTCACACTTTTACTACTAATCAACTGCAACATATAAATCAGATAAACAGTCTGAATTAGTTTTAAAATTGTGTTAGAAACCAGGACAGACCAGGTTAATTACATCACAAAATAAAGTCTGCCTTAACTGATTTGTCCACCTATATACAGTTTTGTTAATTTTGATAAGTTATTAACGTTTACTAAAACTAAAATTATTAAACACTACTGGTAGTTGAAATAAAAAAAATATTAGTCTAAATATTATTTATAAAGCTTAACCTAATCATAGAAAAATATTATGAAACTAAAATTAAATGTTGAAATTTTACCAAGAAACTGCAGTAAGTTTGAGTTGCGGCACTAAAATAATTATCTGAAAATAAATACAAACTGAACTAAAACTGAAATAAAATAAACCTATATAGCAATATTAAAAATAATAAAATGACCAGAGCAAATAACAAAGTTGCTAAAAATAAAAATAAACTAAAATGAATGTGAAAAAAAAAAAGAAAAAAAAAAAGCTAATTCAAGCTAAAAATAAAACTATAAAAACTTGTTTTGACAGTGTTGTAGCTTATTGTACCCTACTATTAAAAAAAAACATGAAAATGTCTTTTCTGTGTTGATTGTACTTTTCTATTTAAACAGGAAGTTTGGGCAGGACTTTTGTTTAAGGGCTCGACCCTCTTTTAAAAATAACAGCTGATATGTTTTCTGGTTAAGTCTCAGTCATGAACCATGATTTGCATGATGCCCGATTTCACCCACGACACCGTGTGAGTCAAGAGCGACACTGTAATAGTGACTGCCACATAACACACAAACACGTTTGCGCACATGCATGTATACACACACGCAAGTAAAGCTGGCGGAATGGTTACCCACAGCAGGAAAACCACACAGCGTATGTAAATGAGATGCGAGGGAGGTGAATACACGGCTCCCATGCAAATGTAATGGAGACCTCAAAGACAGAGGTTATAAATAGACCCACAGCGTGCAGATGCCTCAATAAACATCACAGCGCTCTTAAAGCGACACACACTGCCTGTTCTCGATTCGAGGGGTGATTTTGAGTTTGAACGACATGCAACCTAGTTAAACTGAGACCTGTGATGTCTTTCACAAAGGGTTGCATATTGTGTTTGTGCAGTTTGTTTAAAAAAAAGACACACTTTTACTTTACAGTACGAGAGATGAAATAGAGGAGTCAAGGAGAGGGAAAAGAGAGAGAGGTTTTTAGGTACGGAGAGGTAATAAGGCATGAGATGTCATTACGAGAATCTCTCAAATAATGGCTGAGGGTTTGCCAAGCGTGCGATGTAATGTAGGCAATATGTCTGACGGCAGGCTGTGGGATGCCCTTAAAGCTGCTTGTAAAAATGTCATACTTTAATGCCTCGTTCACAATGTGATGTCACATTCTGTCAAAGGCCGCTTTGCTAAGCTTGAGCTTTTGAAACGCCGGGGTTTCCCTTCGTTTGCTGCTGCCTGCCTGCCTGCTCTGGTTTTTGTTGTCGTTCACTTTCATGACCTGGAGGCGGTTCATTTAGTTTAGCATATTGTAGTGATCTACAAAAACCACCCACCTACCCAGCCACTTTGCATACAAACTGAGTTTGTCATTACAGAGAGAGAGAAAGGGTTTGATATTACACCATGTCCTAACCGGGTGTGTTGTGATAAAGCTGCCAGTGATAAAAAATATATTCATTTGAGTTTTTGTCTTAACCAGCTACATTCTGCTTCATGCTTTGTTTTTATTTTCTAGCATCTTTCCGCGTAGCTGCATCCTCAATCAAATCTCATTAATATAGGCAATTTTATGCAGATGTCAACCTTACCATGAGAAAATTTGTCACAAAGGTTTTCATCATACTGATAGCTCAGATGTCAATATTTGGTGTCTTTCTCAAAGTTTTTCAAGCATTTTCTTATGTGTAAAGCATGAGTTTTCATAGTCAGGTAAAGTGCTGTTTTCAGAATTGCCATAACAGTCCATATTCCTCATAAAGTGATATAAAACATAAACTGATGATTCAATATATTGGTTACAAGTACATTTTGTAAAAATTGCCTGTAACTGTATATTAAGCATCAGCTATGTTCTGATTGGCTGTTACTGTGCCGCATGTTGGCTTTTGATGTGGAAACTTGTCGCATCGCGTCTGGTTGGGACACTAGATTAGAAACACAACCATATGTACAACTAAAACTAAAAAGTTGATGACGGCTGTTTTGAAACCTCACAAGCTCAGCACCACTTGTTCAAACACAAACCGAGACCATATGTTATCCTAACCACATGCAGTTATCATCATACTCCAGGTTTCTCCCACGGTGAATTCCTCTGGTCTACGTTGGCTATTTATCTGATCAGAGATTTGACTTCTGTTGAGATGTAGTTTGCCAAACTGTTATCAGTTGTTGTGTAATACTGTACAGTAACTCGTGTAAACGGTGTGGTGATGAGTAGAGCACGATTCGTTGTGTTGTAATTTTACTGTATTTTAAGATCTTTGAGACACTAAAGATAAGAGTTACAGTCAGTGTAAGAATATACTTACACTGTGAATGTGTCGGCAGGTCCTAGAACAGTTTTTTTTGTTATTGAGAACATACAGTAGAGGTGAAATGCAATGCCACCTTGTGTCTAGAATAGGTTTGTGCATCAGTCCATTCTCTTTTAGTATCTATAGAGAAAATATGATCCGTTTCCTGTATCATATCTTTCCTTTAAATTTAAAGGAGTTGATTAAAACAAAAGTGATAGATTTGAATATACATTTATAAAGAATATAAGTTATCTGTGGTTCAGGTAATGATCATTACTTGTATCAGGATATTTAAATTATATGCAGTTACTGAACATTATTGTGCAAAGCTCTTATTTACTATCAATTATGTATAAGACTTTTGTCTTGTTCTTACTTTTTCTCTCTATGTGTGTGTGTGTGTGTGTGTTTACTAGCTGGCTTTTGCTTTATCTGTCCATCTGCCTGTGTATATCTGTAGCTTTGATTTCTTGTTTTCACAGACATATTCTTTTTTCTATTATCTTATCCATCTGTCTCTTTCTCCTTCTGTAAGTATCCGTCTGGTTTGAGTCTGTCTGTGTGCTTGTGTGAATTGCACGGGCGAGTTAGTAATTGGACGTGTTCTTACAATGTGCAGTAATGATCACGTACACACACACACTCGCATATATACACACATAGAAAGCCTACGCACATCAAGTGTGGTTGCTTAGGTGCTCGATTAATTTGCTCGTCCTCTCATACTGCCGATAAACAGACTTGAGTGCTTTTCGAGTTTTGCTTTTGTTCTTTTTTTCTGTTCGATGTGTTTTAACAGTAAATAACTCAATCACGGAGCTCTGTCCGAATCATTTCTTGCATTTTCGACGTTTTACACAAACACTGTGCAATGCAAAGCCAAAGGCACATCACTAGCAGAATTGCACAAATGATTGTTTAACAAACAGAGAGTCGAACCCCAGACCAACAGCATTGCTTAAGCAACCAATAAGGCCCAGAGAGAAAGAACGAGAGATCTTAAAGGAATGAGGTCAGTCTGGGATACGGCACAGAAACCTGAGAGAAGTACCTGCTCCTCAGACTATCCACTTACTGATGCGTTTGTCCAATCTGAGCCCATGTGTTAACACAAGCAGGAGAAATGCAGGAAGCACAAAGCTATCTGTCCATCAGTCCCTCACAATGACCCAAAGGCGGGCAGAGAGCACAGATCTTAATGAGCCTGTCAGGGATTGAGTTTTACTACTTATACTAAGTGTAACGAAGAACTCTGAGTGGCTTTTTATGCAGTTGTAAATGAGTTTGGGTGTGTTTGTGTGGTATTGTCTATCTGTGTGTGTGTAAAAGCGATCCTCTTCTCCAGCTCTTGCTTTACCTCTCCAGTAGTTTAGCACAAAAGAGAGGTATTGAATGGTGATTGTAGGTTGAATGACAGGCATTGTGATTGTTAATGACAAGATTACTCTTGGCATGATTTATTTGTGCCGATATCTTCAGCTGAGGTATCAATGTTCCAGTCCTGTACCAGACCAGTACGTTCTCAGGATTGTCTGGGGTCATTGTACTGCAGGTGGACTGCATGTGCGCCGAATGAGCTTTTCGACAACTGAGCTATCTGAATATTTGGAATGTGTATTGAATAATTTAATTATTATTAGCTTTAATATTTTTATTTATATATACTTTTTAGTATTGTTTTTATTATTTTTTATTATTGTTTACTATTTATTATATGTATTTATTATATATTTATTTATCCTTCATTATTATATTTATTTGTTTTAAATCTTTTTATATTTATTATTTATTATTATTTTAAAATATTTATTAGTATTTACATAATATAATTATTAACTTTAATGTTATGTATAACTTGTATATATATCTTAAATATATTACAGTTTGTCTGATTGTATGACAACAGCTCTTCGCATTACTATTATGAAAATAAACCATGCTTTTATATTTACTATAGTAACCATGTGTTTCTAGTTAATTCATAGTAACCACAAATAGTTTATCATAGTATCATAAATATCATAGTTTTACCAATAAATTTGTTGTTAAACTGTTGTAATGCAAATGGTCATCAGTCTGTCAAAAAACATGATTACTAAACTTTTACTAATACAAACATAGATACATTTTCTAATGGTAACATTTTAATAAAATGAATTATGAAATACAAGTTTCAACAAAAAATCATTATAAATAAAGCATTTAAGCATTTGTTTTTATTGACTGTTAAAATTTTTTATTTATTTTTCTTTTGTTTTGTTTTATTTTAGCCCCCAAATAAAACATATGGTGAACTAAACAGCATGCAGCTGTAAGAATTGACTAGAATATATTAGAGCTCAACCCGAGTTCCATCTACATTATACTGAAAGAAATCCATCCTCCAGTATGAGTCACCGGTCTGTGTATAAATATTGTTTTTTCCCTGGCTGAATAAGCTAGTGCTGTCTCATTATATTAAATAATGGAATGAATAGACTGTAATATTGCTGTGGAAACAGGGAGCGTCTCTAAGCACAGAGGCTGTGTACAGCCATTTCTCATCATTAAAAACACAGCGATTCGCTGCACGCTTGGTCACAGCGCTTAAACGCAGGAGATCAGCGATGAACACCACTGCCTGTCCCGGTTAGATCAGCTTCAGTGTGCGGGAATTTCCCATCGCTGAGCACGAACGCTTTAGTTCGTGGGTGCTTTTGGGATGCGTGTGTTTGTTTGAGAAGCAGACACACACATTCTTTCTCACTGGGAGGATCCAGCCATCTGGTGTGGGCTGAGATGAACTCATTGCTCCTTGTCTATTGATCAGAGCTGCTGTAGTAATGATGTCATCATTTGCCTCTCACTCACACAGTGACAGCGCTGACCTTGAATGAATCGAGCCACTGAGCATGCTCACTGCAAGACTGTGTGTGTGTGTGTGCTGGAAGAAATGCTTTCAACCTGATGTCCTCTAATGCGCACACACACACCTGCTGAATTCCTCTGAGCCGCTCCATCTTGTTTTGTTTTTGCGTGGTGAGAATAGAGATCTTCCATATGCACAGTAAAAGGTAACATTAAACATATGGTGCACTTTATGACTACATGAGGTGTATGAGGCATTCGTGCATCATTATTTTTAATATGGGGAGCTTTAACTTCAAATCTGTGTAAGTATAGTGAAAGGAAGTGATGTCACACAGCAAGAGGACAGTGTGTTTTTAGTTTCTTCATTTTCTCTAGCAGTAATTTAAAGTCACAAATCATCATGAAATCAAAGTTATTTTTTAACTTTTAGTTTGAATATGTTAGCTATGTAAGTGTCTGTAAATCAGTGTGTTTCACATTTTCATGATTTACATTTAAAAGATATAAACCCGGCACTTCAGGGAGTCTTTAATCGAGCTTTTGTACAGATCACAATACTACAGAAAACTGTTTTAGTGTGGTCTGACAAGGTCCTAGAGATTCTTGAGAGGAATTGAGGAATCATGACCATTAAACCTTCCTGTACCCTGTGAACCTGTCGCTCCCATCATCCTCTCTTTTCTCTGTTCTCTCTACTACATGAACGGTATTGGCTTACTGCTTGTCCTATATCTACACACACACACACACACACACACACACACACACACACACACACACACACACACACACACACACACACACTTCGTTCACTTTCATAGAAAATGATCAATGTGATAAAAGGGGAAAGCTGATCAGCATGTTTGTTTATAAGACTGAATTGGCTTTACTAAACTAAATCTTTATTATCACATTCTTCGTCTTTACAATAGATTTTACATTTGTATCAAAAAAATATAAGTTGTTGTTACCTGTGCATTACTTTACTTTGCATGGCCGAGTGGTTGTAAAGCGTTGCTAAACGGTTGATAGAATGTTGCTAGGTGGTTTCTAGGGTATTCTGGGTGGTTCTTTCATATCTGAAGTGCCGTTTCCTAGTTTTCATGAAAAGTTCAAGTCTGATTCTTGGAAGTGCACACCTTTTTAACAAGTCCTAGTATTATTTCTATAGCCAAGTTTAATACTTGGATATAGGTATTTGTTCAAATCACAAGGATGATTAGACAAGGGCTGTTCTGCTGAAACATCTGAGCTTGCTTGGTAAAAAAAAGTGACATTAAAGAAGAGAACTGTCAATGTCATGCATGTTAGTGCCACGGGTATACTGCTATTTGTCTTACTGTAGTTACAGCTGTGATTCTCAGTATAGTGTGAAACATTGTTGGCCTGAGGTGTTATGGGATTGTTATGTCATGTCTCAGTGGTTTGAAAGAACGTCTGTGTGAAAATGATGTGTGAAGACACCCAGAGGAAAGTTTTATTGCTCATTCATTTCACCTTAACTCTGACCTGAGCTATCCTGGAAATCTTGTTTACCCAACACAGAAACTGCGTAGACCTCCTAAAGCTGATAGTAAGTTCGAGTTAAGTCACATTCTGGGAAATGTTAAATGATGGTAGTGTGAGCCATGTGTTTCATTAAAAGACTGAGTTTGCAGAAGTTACGCCATTGCTGTTTATGACTCGTGGTCCCAGCCGCAGTCATGTGATGCATGAAAAAATAAATGAGACTTTATGGTGGCAGTACTCTTGTTTAGGGCTTTTTATTGTTTTTTTCACACTGAAATAACTGATGCAATCTGATACAAACATGCTGCCATGAGATTGTGTTTTAACCTCAGATTTCTGGAAGTTCTAAATAGATTTAGTGGAATTGGTCTTATGCTTGGTTACCTATTGATAAACAGCACCTGGTGTAATAATTTTCTCACTGTAGTAACACAGATCTGCTCGTGACTCTGGCTTTGACTGATCATTCACACTTTGGTTGTAGGTGACGCTCTGAAACTGATCTAAGGTGTGGGTTAAAAACGTTTGAGGTAGGATATTAAACCACAAAACTTTTTATTTTGGTTTATTTGTATTGTAGAACGTGCACGATTATTTGTAAATAGTAGTTTACTGTACAGTTTGTTTTTAGTGTTTTAGTTAATACTATAAGAGGTTAAAGAAGGTAACACCATTTTACACAATGTCCTGATATACAAGCAGAAGTGCTGCACAATGCCACATAAAACAGTGCCAATTAAACCAATGACATTTGACAGTGGGCGGGGCTACCCAGCAGAAACCGAGCAAATGACAAAACATCTTTTTGATGTATTGTTTTGTCTCTGGGCATGGTTGTGAAATGCCATTTTACAAATGCATCTGAAGGGATAGTTCATGCAAAAAAGATATGTTTCATCATTGACACACCCTCATGTCATTCTAAACCTGTATGATAATTTTTTTTCTGTAGAATTGAAGAGAGATATTTTGTGTGTTGGGAACCAAACAACATTTGTCCCAATTGACCTCCATTATATTGACACAGAACCACTGAGACATTTCTCTAAATATCTACTTTTGTGTTTTGCAGAAGTAAGAGCCATATACAGGTTTTGAATGACATGAGAGTGAATAAATGATGACGGAAGGTTTATTTTTGTGTGAACTATAATGTGGTATATTTTTAAGTGATGTAAAATTGATGAAATAATACAAAATGGTACTTTTATTCAGGGTACGGTCCGAGTTCTCGGTTGAATTGATAATATTGCTTAATATTAAATTTTCTTGTCAGCATGGTTACATGGTCGATGAATGTCCCGCCCCTTTTCCAGTCACTCTGACACCTGCCCATCTGCTTTCTTTTTGTATCTGCTGTCAAGCTTTTGTAGAAACATTTAAATGAAAGTATTTGTAAACGACATATAAAACAAGAAAATAAATACTGTCAGTTTTGATTTCCTGTTGTTTTCTAATGTACACGCAGATTTGAGTGGGTCTAAGCGAAGTGCCGTGTTGTGGTGTCACATCATGATGTGTTGTGTTGATCGTCTTCATGTGCTCCCTCGTTCAATATTCCCTCATTCACATGTTCACACATCCTGCTATCAGTCCTCGGTCTCAGACTCCTGGAGCACTAATGGCTGTTGTCACAAGTTTTACTGCACCCACCCGCTGCGACCATCTGTCTGGTCTCTCCCTCTCTCTCATCAATGATACTTTATTAGCATGTCTGCCAAAATACAATGTTGCCAAAGCAGTACAGAGTGTATTTAATCTGCAGTATTGGATGATATAGTTGAAGTATGAAATAAAATGAAGCCGTCACCTCCTGTATTCTTTGCTGCGTCACATGCTATAAGCACCGGATATGTCACTTGGAAATAAATTGCTGCTATCTTATCCTCTGACGGCAACAGTTTATCTCGCATGTAAGACCTCGGAGATAAATGATACACTGATTTCTTTTCTTGCTGCAAACGGCTGTGGAGTTATCTCTGGTCATTTCTTATGGCTTTGTTTGAACACGGATGGTAAGATCTGCAGTCCTGGGAGCCAGAGAATGAAATGTCGTTCCCGTTCGGGATACCACAGGTGACTATCGAAAGAAACGATGAACTCGGATCAGATCAGACACTGATCTAAGCGCAGCTCTAAGTAGGAACGTGTTTATTTGAAGAGCTTTCTATAGAAGTGCTTTCACTTACTATACACCCACACCTTCGCCTTTGTCTTGTCTTGTTTCACGGTTTCCATAGCGGTCTGTTCTGTGTTGTGACTGCCTGAAGGGACAGAGTTGCAGTAGTGTAAATGCTCCTGAGTGCGTAAGTATATCGTGAGACTTCAGACTCACGTAGATCATGTTTTCTCATTGTCCAGCACGAGAATTTAAGGGTAGGAGTATGCACCCTGTTGAACACTGTTGGATGCTGCTGGATCTGTATTATTGAGTAACATGTCGTGTTTGCGTGTGTCCTCAGGTTTTGCTGAAGGCCTGCGTTGAGACTGCGAGCGGTGTCTGGATTGTAACCACCTCAATGGGCTGCAACACACACTGAACACTGGAGGCCCGAGCTGAATGAGGTATGATGATGTTTTATACTCTTCTACACGAAAGAAAACTGGGGACAGCAGTGGAATTAGATGCAGAACAAATGAAGACAAGTCTTCTGCTTCTCAGATAGAGGTTTAAGAAGAGATCTCAGTAATGTCTTAAACTGTGACAACTTTTGAAAATATCTGAAAATTTTTTAGGGGAAACATCTGAGACAGTGTTGATACATACCTGAAAAGTTCCTGAGGCAGAAAAAGCAGAATCTGAGCAATAAATAAATCCTCTTGGTAATGTTGCAATAAAAACTACATGAACCGAAACCAAGACCAGAGTGTGTTGAAACCAAGACGAGACCAAAACTTTTAAGGTTTGAGACCAAGATAATCCAAGGCCAAATCAGGGTAAGACCGAGTCAAGGCCAATAAGCAAAAAAAATTCATTTTCAATGTTTTCTCATTCACCTAAATATTTGTGCAGTTGTGCTCATGGTCATGAAAACAGTGATATTGCTTCTTCTGATATTGCTTAATTATGTATTGCATTTTTTGCAATTATATACTGAATTTTGCAGGCATTTGTTGTTAATTTTGTGAATACTACTTACCGTAAATATTACATCACTGCCTGTAGCCACAAACACATATAGCTTCTGTCAGCCGTGACCTCTAATTCAGATGCGTTTTACTATCTCCAGCATAGTAAAAACGTAGTTCAAGCTGAGTCCTACTCACCCGTCAACTCAAACCCTGATTGGTGGATGAATAATGCAGTTCTGCCTAGCAACAGAGCCGTGTTTACCAAACAACACAGCTGGGTCTGAAAGGCACACTTTTTACATTAAAAAGCTTCATAGTTTAATCTGACGAGCCACTCTGAAATTACGCAGGACCACACAGGTTTAATCATTCATACTTGCAGTACGGTAACAGGCGTGGAAAAGTGTGAAAGCATTCCAGTGAGTTACATTCCAAATAGTAGCTGTAGTTTACTGGTGATTATAGTCGAGGAGGCAAATTCTTTCAAGGCTTGTGTGGTTAATGTGTCTGTGTCTACCTCTGTGTTTAGATATTAGTTTCAGTCTTATATGAATTAATCCCATGAGCGCCTCCTGCTGGTTGTTCTTTTTTTTCTTGGTATGAATTATAATAGGAAGATTTTTCTTTTTTAGAAAAGAAATACAAAATATTTATTGAGAAAATGCATAAAAATCAATGTTTAAAACAGTCTCATTATTTTACCCCGATTCACAATGATAAGCTTATAATTATCTTTTACAAGATGAGCTTTCAGGTACGATTTCACAGGAAGTGCCAATGTAACGTCATATGATTTCTACCCACGTTAAGAAAAGTATGTAAAGTAAGGAAAGTTCAATCGAAAAATGGACATAAATTGACAACATGGACTTGGACAAGTTTGCAAAACAAGTTTGATCGTATCATAATATAAAAATTTTAAATGTTTGCATCTTGTGTGCTTCAGTGGAAGCAACAAACTCTTACCTTTTGTCCAAATAGATTATCAAGGTTACAAGTTTGCGTTTTGATTAGTGAACCAGAAATAATGCAGGATCTTTTTTCTTTTTCATGTCACATCATAACGTTTCTTTCTTGTTTTTCAAATTCCTAAAATTCTTTTTATATCCAGTTGCAAGTTTGATTTGAATTCCAGAATTTCAGTGTGGTTTCAAAGGCTTGATATGAGTTCATTTTGAGGAGAATTAATGCAGTACTTCTCTCTCTCTCTCTCTCTCTCTCTCTCTCTCTCTCTCTCTCTCTCTCTCTCTCTCTCTCTACTCTGTCACTCACACTGTTTTTCAGCTCAGACGGCTGTACTGTGCCAATGGCTCCTTTAACCAATCATGGGCTTTTAGAGTAAAAGCTCTCCACCAGTAAAAGGTCACTGGCCTCTTAGTGCGCGTGGTGAAGCATAGCAATACATCACACCCCCGCTGCTGGGCTTTATCATCCACATCTCAAGTCGTAATGCATTCTGTACATTCCCGTTTCTGTTAAGCATTCATCTGAAGACTGTAGGATTATCAGTTGGCATTTCAAATGTAGTCGCTGGGTGCTCAAAAGACCAGTCTTTAATATTAGCACTTAACTTAGCCCAGATGAATGGGTCTTTTTTAAAGAAGTTCATGTCTTTGGAATGCATTGATGTCTATAGATATGACATTATCTAGAAAGATCAAAGCATGGTATGCTTATAAAAGCATTCAGCTGGTAGTCTGTGATCTTCTGAATACCAGACGATTCAAGCTGTTTTTAAATTTTTTCAGCTGTGCATCCTGAAAATTATGCTTTTGAGGCTCTGGAGCCTTAATGCTGCAAAAGTCTCAGTCTTGTGTTTGTCTTGTGTGTGTGTGAGACTTTAGTGAGTGCGCGAGGACAGCAGCGCTATTCTTGGCTGCTGGGGGAAGTCTTGGCTTCCCGGCGCATGGGAAAAGTGTTCTTGGCAGAAGTAGTAGTGACATTCCATTGTGCCTGAGTCCCTCTCCCGCTCGGCACTTATAACTGTGTCCTTTCACACCAAGATCTCAGCGGAGCGCTTTCGAGAGAGAGAGAGAGAGAGAGAGAGAGAGAGAGAGAGAGAGAGAGAGAGAGAGAGAGAGAGAGAGAGAGAGAGAGAGAGAGAGAGAGAGAGAGAGAGAGAATAAATAAATTACTATCGAAACACAAAAGCACCTCGCAATCACACGTCTACATTTTCACCCGTTCACAAAGATGTTTTTGCACCTGTTCTCTCTCTAGAAGGATGCTTTTCCCTCTCGATTTAAAAGATTCACATGCAGGCACGTATCAAACGAACACTTATTCACCATCTTCCTGGGGTGAATTGTTTTGAATGGAAGGAAGAGGTTCATGTTCGTCCATTAGATATAATAAATCGCTCTCTCAGCGCATTGGCTGTTATTTGCTGGAACGGCCTGGAATAACAGTGTCTATAACGCTGTATGGCTCAATTTACTGAACTGCACGAGAAAGATAAGGGGGTGTCAGAACATAGCAATACAGCACATTGGAAACACTTACTCACTGTTGTTTAGATTTTTTCCACATTTTAGAATAGTAGTGAACTCTTTAAAACCATGAAATAACACAATTGTAACTGTGTCAATTATGTTGTGACTAAAAACAACAAAATAAATGAACACTGTCATATTTGAGCGTCTATAAAAGTTTGTCTAAACAGCACTATCTAATTTCTATCTATGCTGGACTCTTATTGGCTGTTATTAAAGTGATCTTGTTCTGAGAACTGATAGTATCAGTATGAATTCAAGATCTAGACACTTCTGAACAGACACTTGTTTTTACAGTTCAAGGATTAACAATCCATTACACTAGACACAAATGCAGATGTTATCTCTTTCGTTACATGTTACATTAATCCTCACACAGAATCTTCGTGGCTACAGATTCAGAAGCCCGGATAGTTTCAGCTTGTTCTTAGAAAACCAATTATATGTTATATTATATCTCCAAACAAGTTCCAAGAGGCAAGAGATTTGTTGCTGCACGTGAAAGGTGACCCGATAGAGGTGTGATAGAACTCAAAGCGGCTCTGAGGTCAAGGGTGGGACGCTTCATGCAAAGGACAGCCTGGTTACTAAGTGCATGTGTTGTAAAAGTGAAAACATACAAGTTCATGGTTATTTTTGACATCATTTCCTTTGAAAACAGGGTCAAGGTGAAGGGAATCACTGTGAGATGGCAAACTTAATATTCTGAGAAATGTTGCTGCTTGATTCTTACAATCCTTCTTGGTTCACTAAAAGGCAACGTCGAATCTGAACTATTGAGTTTACGTTTGACATTTTTTACAATTTTGTGTAAGCCTTTACAGGTAGAGGAATAATCTGGTTATGAATAAAAAATATAGCCCAAATTGTAACAAAAAAGTATTGACATATTTTCTGGTTGTCAAACTTAATGTAGCGTGTCTAATGATGTAATGAACTACAGCTGTAGTTCTTTTCCTAGAACACCCGTGTGAACTTGAGAAAGGAACTGACTTTGAACTGAAGTTAATTCTGAGAAGTCTAACATCATTTGTGTACAAATGACACATTGTTGCTATTCTAAATCCATTAACTTGGCTTACGTGTCCAAATGCTTTTTGAGGCCTTTAAATACAAGGTTTGTCTGTACAAAACATGTACAGACAGTGTCCTCGAACCGGCCCTCGCGCCCCTTTGTATGGCCGGCACTGTGGAGTCAAATAAGGCCACTGCGAGGACCATTACTGTCATCCCATTTTGTCACAATGCAAACCCCCCCTCCATCTTTACAGTCCTGTGCTGTTCTCTCAGTTACATAAAGACTTCTCTGCATGATTTACGCTGTGTGAAAAGCTTTGAACGGGCCTTCACGCTGTGCCTTGGTGCTAATTATGTATATGTTCATCTGAGCTTTAGTTTCTAAGCTGTGATGTTCTGCGTGTTTCTGCGTGATGCAGGTGTAAGTCGGACACAGAGGTCGGTTTTCTCTTCTGTGCAGTCGTGATAATGGGATTGTGTTGCCCTGTCTCACGCTGTTAAGGTGTGTGGAGTTCTTTTATGTAAAAGTACAATGTGTGTGGATGGGTATTGAAGCAGACAGCTCTCACAGCGGGACTGCCGGCCAGCTGTATGTACATTTCCATACGTGTAAAGACATTGTTTTCATTGACACACAATTGAATAGGTGTTTGTTGTTTGGTTGAAAGGCTTGCGGCGCCACTTACTGTAGATAAAAGTGTTATCATCTGCACTGGGGTAGTTGGCAAACATTATATCTATTTCAGTTGTATTTCAGCTGGAGTTTGTGAGGTTTTGGTTTAGAATAAACTAAAATCAGTTATTGAGGAAGTACTTAAAAAGTAGTGTTTGAAACTTTCTTATCTACCGTCAATTGTCAACAGTAAGCTTATGATAATGATTTATAATTTGAGCTTTCGAAAACAATATTCCAAGAAATGCCAGTTTGATATTATTTGAAGTATATAAAATAACCTGCAGTTTTATATTTTAAACAGAGATGGCAATATATACGCAAAAGTTACATATTGCAGCTTTAATATAAATTAAATAATATTCATTTTTTAATGCTAATTATATTATTTGCTACATTTGCACTAGTTTGTAAATATTTTAAAATATTTCGTTTATCTTATTCATCTTGGTTTATTGTTAAACATTTTTAAGTCTTTAAAAAAATAATTTTAGGTATTTTTATAAATTAAAGTTTTAAATTAATTGTTTATGTACATTGTTATGAAAATGTGTCAAATATTTCATCTTGATTCTTATACCTTTCCATCAATTTATTGTTTCTCATTAAGATTATTAAAATGTAGATGTATTAAATTCATTAACATAAATGTAATGTAAATGTAATTGTATACCTACTGTGCATTGTTTCCCCAGAGCCACAAGGTGGCGTTAGACCTGGTGTGCTATGTTCCCGTTGTAGTTGCTTCCAGCTATATTTAACCTTTGAGTTCTCCTTCTGTCACTTTTATGTTATCCTTCACATATGAACAGAAAGTGAAAGTTTTCATCCTTTTACACTTCTCTTGCTTTTGTGATGTATTTGTTCAGTATTTAAACTGTGTCGTCTGTTTAAAACATCTTCACATAAGTATTTATTTACTTGTAGCTTACCCATCATTGGTTGTGCCTGAATGGTCTTATATAAATCTCGCTAAGGTTTTATCATGGATTACATGTGTAAAAACAGCCCCGTCTCTTCTCTGCGTGTGTGCGTGTTTGTTGTTCTGCCTCTTATTTGTCACGAGCGTGTGTATCTATAGTCTGTATTTGTCAGCACATCAGCATGAGAGTGTGTGTACACACTCCTGTGGGATTATCAAGTAATAGAGCGGCTTAGCACTGCTTTGCTTCATCGTAATCCATCACACATACACACGCACACTTTTATCCCCTTCCTGACACACACTCCACATAGCCGAGGATTTGGGAGCACTTGTGAATGGAGGGATCGCGACACATTGAATGGTGCTTGGGCAAGACACCAAACCCCGTTGATTGTTTGCGCTAAGTACTAGCAGGCATGTGAAATTGATTTCAGGTCGAAACCAAACACGTCATCTTATCTCCAGCACACGTCTGCAGTTATGTGCATTTTATCTGCGTTTTGTGATGGGATTAGAGTTCTTCATTTCTGGAGGTCATTCAGTGCTAGTTTTAGTTTTTAATGGCAGTCCCATGGCAAGGTCACGTCTGTTGGGATGTGTTCTCATTAGTATGCTTGTTTACTTGGATAGATCATCATCTGTCAGTCATGTAGTATCGAGGCAAATAGTTAACGGTAACAGGACAAGCATAGTTCTTGAATGAATGTTGAATGTTTTGTTGAAATTGAAGCATATTAAAGGCCTTGTTCTAGGTTTTTTCAATATCGCTTTTTCTGTTATGTGACTCTGTTTGTGAAATCCAGGTTGAAGTCTTATGATCTTATTCTATAATAACAAGCTTTAAAGTTTGATTTTAATGATTAATCTTACTATAATTTCAATCTTTCACACTGAGTCTTACTCAATAATAAAGATATCAAGGTTATATTTTTACAGTGTTTTTTATGTTATGAAGAATGATTTTACATTACATAAACTGATTTAATGATGTATTAAAATTTACTTTAGATGTGTTTTTCAGGATCGTTAAAGACAACTTTTTTTAAAATTTTGTCTTATGTCTGTGTTTTATTTACGTACTACAATGTGTTTTTAAAAAAATGCTTTATTAATAAGAACTTAACTTGTACTTAATTCATATAGTGTATATCTTGCAAACCATAAATCAAACCACACATATTTGTGTTTGCTTTCACTAAATCTGACATTACCGTGTGTATGGGTGAAACACATTTGTCCCACAATTCTTTGAATTATAAAAATGCAAGATGTTTTTGATAGGGTATGAATGACTTAAAGCAATTTCTGTTGTTTTTTCAAGATAGGATATTTGATAAGCTGGATTTCACTTATTTACTGTAGGAGTAAACATGTGAAATATAATTAGTTTTACTGTTAAAAAAATAGAAGTGTATGGTATGTCCTCATTTATATAGATGTGTGTATAAATATTTCTGCACTTTGACCGGACCGTCCTCCCTCACTCTCATTTATAGTTACATCCTCAGACTTGGCACAAAGAAAGAACGATAGAGAAAAAGTGAGGCGGAGAGAAAGACACATTACAGAGTTTTTGATTGGCTTGTGTTAAATTCCAATCCTCTCTCTCTCTCCTCCCACAGTTTCCCATTATCAGAGAAAATGAGTCCTCTCTGTGTTGGAGAGATCATTCAGAAAGGTACAGTGTACTCAACACAGAAACCCTCCACACCCACACACGACTGCGAGCCGACCGCTTCTGCTCCGACTGAAGTGTTGTGGTCTCGCAGACAAGGCTGAGCCGGTGTCCAGCATTCGTGCCGTCACATTGTGCTGCAGGCTTTTTAGTAAGAAGCGTATAAAGTTAATCAGCAGTCATTGCTCTCTCTCCTCAGGGCTCAGTATGGGGTTAATACTCCATTCTGTAGCGCTGCTGGGCATGCTGGGTATGACTGTAGCACTGCTCTCCCCATGCCAATCTGTCTATCCAACCGGCTAATGAGTCATTGTTGGGTTGTTAGCGTGTAGAGCCAGAGAACAGTGATACAGGGCCAGGCGAAGAATATTTTACATGATTATAGAAAAGATAATAGATATTAGGTAGTGCACCCAAAACTGTTGTTTTTGTACCCATGTGACTTCTTTAGTGTAGTATACAGTTAAAGGAGAGATTCTGAAAAATGTACAGCATCCAGAATGACAAAAACGATATAGCACAAAAAAATCATTTTATGGTGCTTTTTTGTACTTTTGAAGTCTCCATCCACTTTCATTATATGTAACTTTTGTGTTTTCTCACCTGGTAAAGAATTGCGTAGGTCATGGGTTCGATCCCAATACACTGAATACCTTGAATCGACTGTAAGTCACTTTGAATAAAAACGTCTTAAACGCATTAAACATGTGAATATTGATGTAGATGCATTTTTCAAATGATGACAGGATTTACATTTTGAAGCGAACTATTCCTTTAAAAGTCATTTATGATGCAAGCACGCTGAGAGTCTTGTGTAATGCACATATGTGCGCGTGGGTGTGCGTAATGCCTATGTAAAGAGCCTTTCGTGTGTCTCCTTGGCGACGTGTCTCTGGAGTTGATCCCTCGCCGCACAGAGAGACAGAAGCTGAGGGAGGAAAGCCACAACTGAAAGACAGACTCTCAGAGGGAGTCGCATCCATTCTGTCGCGCACAGGTGCGATCAAAGGCTCGCTGCCATTCACGTCCACTGTAGAAAATGCATATCACTCTGAAGTCATTCTGTGTGTTTGCTGAAAGAAGTAAAGAGTAGTTGCATTGCAGTTACACACCACTGAATGTTGAAGAGCTTTCCTGTGGCGTATCATTTCAATGAAGTTTCAAACCACTGCCCTGTCACAATGACACTTTTCACACGCTCCCTTGGATGCCTCAAGTTGCTTGGCCTTGGGATTTTGTCTTCTGCGTAGTAGTAAATATTTGGAAAACGGACAGTGTCGGTTCATGCAGTTCATGCTGGACAATAAAACATAGTTCATTTTTTTAAAAGCACAGCTTTAACTTTTTTACCAGGTTACGTATTTGTATTACTGTGCAGCACCAATAATATGTTTGGCACTCTGACGTTTGTGTCTTTATAATTTTGACTATAACATTAGCCTCTTGTTATTGAATAAATACACATACATGTGATTATAACATGTCCTGTTCGTTGCTGTATCATGTCTAATTAGGTAAAGCTGAATTACTGTAAGAATACAGCTGCAAAAGGATGTCCACATCTTTGGTTGCAATTCGCATTGTGATTTTAACTTGAAATGACTCCACAGAAAAGTAAACAAGCCAATAGTCTGTCTGAGTTGTCTGTAATAATTTCAGAAGCCACTCTAAAACTTCAAGGGCGGTTTCTTTAACAACAGAGTAAAACAGTAAAAACGGTCTTGCATTGTTTTCTAAAACAATTACAATAAAGATCTACTTTTTAACAAGATAATAAATCTTTCAAATTTTTAAATAGCACCTTTATTGAATAAGCTTTTGAATGTGTTTCTTAATTTGCATTTAATTTGTGTCTTGTAAAGAATAATTGAGGTGTTTTGTTATCGTGTAGTTAGCCTCTGATTTCTTCCGAAGCGAGAGATTGTAATCTGCAGTTTTCCCTGATGCTTCTGTTTTCAGGTTTTCACCATTTCTTTCATTTTTGTTCTACCTGTTACTGTCAGTCGTCATAATCTCAATCTTTATCTCTCTCTCTCTTTTGCTCACATCCATTTTTCAGTCTCTCAGGTGACTGCACGCGCTTCAGAGTAAACACGCAGAAACTAATCGAGTTACCCCGAAGGCCCAGAAATGGAGAGCATAGCTAATTTGTTGCTAAGGCAACAGACAGACCTTCCTGTGCCGCTTGTTTTCTTGACTGCAGTTCAGTAAACAACACACTCTTTTTGCCTAACAAGGGAACTCCTTACATGCACGTCACGTGCCGCTCTTTAAGTTTACTCGTATTAATGACCCGTGCCGCTCGGAGCACTGGTGACCTCTGACTACATCAGACTTTCCATGACGCAACCCACAGGGACGTATGCAGTCACAGGCGGACACGCGTGGAATCAGCACCTGCAGACTTACACAGAATTTAAACAAGCACTATTGACTAAATTTTTCCTGTCGTTTGCCCCCTGTGTGTTTGTTTAGTAAATACTGGTCTGTGTATGCATTATAGTGGTGGCCAAAAGTGATGTCCGAGGGCACGTTATTTGCTCTTAATGCTACCTCAGGTTTGATTACACCATCAAAATATGAGGTGCATGGGACACAATGGGAAAAAACATCTATAATAAATTCACATGAAAACACTAAACTTGATAAAGGTATTTATTTGATTAATTATTTGGCATAAAAGAAGGCTACAACGAATAAGGGAATATTGTAGTTGTATATATATATTTACATATTTATAGTATATCTATATAAATATAAAAAATTATTTTTATAATATACTTTATTATTTAATAATAATAATATACTTTAATATTATAATAAAAATGCTTTCATACATGTTTGTATACTTTTTTATGTCGTTTGTTTTTTATATTTAAAAAACATTCTCCTGTGCTTTGACTCAATATGTGTATTTTTTTCTTGCCAAGCCTCCTTAAACTTTCCCAAACTTCAAGCTTAATTTTACACAGCTACACAACCTGCACACAAAACATGTAGTACACCCAGGGCTGTAGCTAGAGGATTCGGGGCCCCCTGAAAAAATATTGATGTGGGCCCCCACAGAATACAATATTTTGTATTCTTACAAAATAACAATCAGATAACAAATAAATGTAAATAAAGGTTTTTACTGTAGTCTACATCTGCAGGACATTACAGTAAGTTTAGTCTTAATATCATATCACATTGACAGTCTATTTACATGTAACAGAATAAGGTAATGTTGTTGTAAACCCTTTATTTAAAAAGTTAAATATTTATATAAATATTACATAAAAAATGCAATTAAGCAATAACTTGTTAAACAATGTTTAAAATCCTCTGCAACTATTCATGACAAACTAATAAAAAAACTAACAAATGTCAAGATATTATTAAATAAAACCAATTTTAAAAAGAATAGTTTCTCCCATGAGTCTGATATAATTCATAAATCAAAAAGTAAACATTCAGAAATTGACAAGAATGCAGTCAAATGTAAAATAAATAAAACCATTAAAATGACTCAGTCTTAATTTTTTAATAAAGATAATTTGCGACAGCCCTGATTACACCTTTTATAATGTATTTGATTATATGATGTAAATACAATATTCTCAAAGTTGGCATCACTTTTGTCTACTACCAGGTCTACCAAAAAGATTGGATTACTTTTAGCTCTCGTATCCCTTTTAAATTTATTTTGCATATTTTCTAAAAAAATCAGCACAGACTAATTTGGCCTGGGCCAAGTAGACAATGTCACTTATGCTGTTATAATCAATGCTTTCGAGAATTGTTTCTGTGAGAGACTTTATTGCTGTCCGCTCTCACTGCACCATCCACACCACGGCTGAGCAGAATATATATTTATCAAAACTGCTTAGCTAACTAGGTCATCTAAACAAACTCTCCAGCCTTTAGCTATAGAGCCGAGACGCTGCTCTCTCTACCTCCACCTGCTGGTGAGCTCACAGAACTGCATGTGCTGAAGATACTATAGCAATAGGATCCTAAAACTCTTTTCTGTAGTATTTAAATCTGGTGTTGAGCTTTGAATGGAGCGGGAGGAGACCTCTGATTGGGATGAATGATGTGGATGTAGATTGAGCTTAGATTGACATGCCCTTGTGGTTTCCTTGAGCTCACCTAATCCTGGGAACTCTCGGAGGAAGTGTGTGTGGGTCTGTGTGTGTGTGGGTCTGTGTTTGTGTGCGCTTGTGCTGAAGCGATTATTACCCTCAGCAGTGTGTGGGAGTGCGTTCTTGACGTCCCGGGCATATTTACTCATGTGTATATCTCTTCATCACTCTCTGGTTTAATCTCCATCGCTCGCTTTACGACCCCCTCCCTCGCCAGATTTCCCTCTTACTTTCATTCCCTCCCTTTCTCTTTTTATCTCCTCCCCCCTTCTTTCTCTCTGTCTCTCTTTCATTTTTTGCTCTCTCTTTCTTTAGCAGTGTAGTTTGGGCTAGCTGCCAGCTGGCGTGTGTCTTTTTTGAATGAATACCTGATGAAGTTGGTGGTGCGCAATGAGGTGAGGCGTGGGAGGAGCTGAGTGAGCGAGCGAAAGAGAGATAGAGAGAGAGCAGGCAGCTGATCGAGGCCTTGCATAACGCACATTTTGAGTGGTGCAGGCAGGGCTCACAGCTCAGGGCTGTCTGTGTGACACTCAGGGCCCGGCGGGACAGGGGCCAGCGCCTGGATCACAGCCATGACTTAAACCAGGAAGAATCTTTGTACACGTGGGGAACGCGGCTGTACCTCCAGAAGGTGTCGGGGCAGGGAGAAAGCTATGCAAATGGCCTTTATAAATGCTATGGTAAGCTTTAGTTTCTGTTTGTGTTACTGTTAGTTCTTTAGGACGTCTTTCTCAAGTTTGCAAGAAATCTAGAAAAAGTAAATTTGTTTGGAAAACTGCATATAGTCTCTATTTTTAGAGGTAAAATTATGCAGCTGTTTACTCAGTTGCTAATGTTTATAATGGTAAATAATATCTATTAAACTAAATCATAATAAATGTTATATGTTAAATAAATGTAATTATTTAGTAAACTAAATAATAAACTAAACTAAAATGTATAAACTAAAATGGCTGTGTCAGGAAAAATGTTGGGAAACACCGAGTTGTAGTACAGTTCTCTCTCTCTCTCTCTCTCTCGCTCTCTCTCTCTCTCTCTCTCTCTCTCTCTCTCTCTTTCTCCCTTTCATGTTCTGCATGAGTATCTCTAGGAAAGTGCAAGTCATTCAGCTACAATCCTCTCTCTCTCCTACGGATGGTCTGTTTATTTTCTCCGCTTTACAGCATGTCTCCATTCGCTCATTATGTCCATTTCTGTACTGTTCATTGTAGAGAACAGGCAGCGGGACTGATTGTAAAGGCAGGAACAGTTTGTTTGCCGAGTATCTGCCCACCTTTTAAAGGGATAGTATCGGGAGCTATACAGTAGTAATGTGTCTTTCAATGTAGTGTACAACCTGTCAAGATGGCTTTTTTTAATTATAGACTATAGCTTCTGTGGTATTTAATTCATCCTTGGCATTTAGGTAAGACATTCTGTGTATGAGTACTTTGAACTTTACAGATCAACAGATTACTTTACCAATAAAAGTACAAATATTCATTGTATTCGCTCAATAAAGATCATAAAATGTCATGAATGTAATTATATTAAAAATTAGTGTGTAATTGTTTTTATCTTATATACCCTTTCATTTTTTTCAATTCCTTTATTGTTTCTGAGCATAGTTTCTTTTCTTCTTGCATTTTAAGTCAATGTGGTCGATTCAGTACATAACTAATAGACTTACATTCTTGTCAATAATGCTTTAGTTATATTGACTTAAACACTGTTGTATCGTGGTCATCTCCCATTGACCCACTAACACATCACACACATACACACAGATTGTGCTAGATAACATCTATTATTGCATTATTGCAGTCAGATTGAGGTTTTGTGCAGAAAAAAATTATTTTGGGAGCCTATCCTTCCTCTCATTCATGTCTATGTTAGATTCACCGTGAATGTCTTTGATTAATGCCTTTGATTCGTCCCTACTGTTCTCTGGGGCCCCGGGGACATGATTCTCAGTGTTGCCAGGGCTGCTGGAGGACAATACGTTTAGATTTCAGGTCATCTGATATTGTTCCTAGTGTGCTCAGCAAGATCCATCTGACAAGGCTTTTATACTGCTCTCTCTCTCTCTCTCTCTCTCTCTCTCTCTCTCTCTCTCTCTCTCTCTCTCTCTCCTCTCTCTCTCTCTCTCTCTCTCTCTCTCTCTCTCTCTCTCTCTCTCTCTCTCTCTCTCTCTCTCTCTCTCTCTCTCTCTCTCTCTCTCTCTCTCTCTCTCTCTCTCTCTCTCTCTCTCTCTCTCTCTCTCTCTCTCTCTCTCTCTCTCTCTCTCTCTCTCTCTCTCTCTCTCTCTCTCTCTCTCTCTCTCTCTCTCTCTCTCTCTCTCTCTCTCTCTCTCTCTCTCTCTCTCTCTCTCTCTCTCTCTCTCTCTCTCTCTCTCTCTCTCTCTCTCTCTCTCTCTCTCCTCTCACTGCTCACAGTGCAGAAGAAATAGAGGTGTACTTCATTATGTGTATGTGTTAATGAGTATTTGAATGAGCCCCTGCGCTTGTCTTGTGTTGCTGTGTGCTTGCTGTTTTACAGTTGTGTGTGTGTGTGTGTATGTGTAGAGTAGTGTTTCCTGTAATGTAGGTCAGTAGATTTCTCTCTCCCTCCCTGCCGTGTGTGTGTGTGCGTGCTGAGTTTAATCCTGAGGGATAAGTAGGCAGGGTTAGAGAGGACCCAACTGTGAAAGATTAGGACTTGGCTTTCCCCGGGATACCACAGAAACACAATGATGCATGTTTGCGTGCGTGAGTGTGTGCACGTTTATGTGTGAGCATAAAATATCAGCCTTTGACATCAGTGTGATTAATCATAACTAAATGACATTCTGTGAAGAAGTGTGTGTTCTAACCCTTATCTATCTATCTATCTGTCTATTTGTCTGTCTGTCAGCTGTCTGTCTGTCTGTCTGTCTGTCTGTCTGTCTGTCTTGTCTGTCTGTCTGTCTGTCTGTCTGTCTGTCTTGTCTGTCTGTCTGTCTGTCTGTCTGTCTGTCTGTCTGTCTGTCTTGTCTGTCTGTCTTGTCTGTCTGTCTTGTCTGTCTGTCTGTCAACACTGTGAAGAAGTGTGCGTTCTAACCCTTATCTATCTATCTATCTGTCTATTTGTCTGTCTGTCAGCTGTCTGTCTGTCTGTCTATCTGTCTGTCTGTCTGTCTGTCTGTCTTGTCTGTCTGTCTGTCTTGTCTGTCTGTCTGTCTGTCTGTCTGTCTGTCTGTCT
Organism: Beaufortia kweichowensis; assembly: GCA_019155185.1. Taxonomy (NCBI): domain Eukaryota; kingdom Metazoa; phylum Chordata; class Actinopteri; order Cypriniformes; family Gastromyzontidae; genus Beaufortia; species Beaufortia kweichowensis. The sequence continues at coordinate 10,081,251 of CM032809.1, forward strand.
GTCTGTCTGTCTTGTCTGTCTGTCTGTCTGTCTGTCTATCTGTCTGTCTGTCTGTCTGTCTGTCTTGTCTGTCTGTCTTGTCTGTCTGTCTTGTCTGTCTGTCTTGTCTGTCTGTCTTGTCTGTCTGTCTGTCAACTGTGAAGAAGTGTGCGTTCTAACCCTTATCTATCTATCTATCTGTCTATTTGTCTGTCTGTCAGCTGTCTGTCTGTCTGTCTATCTGTCTGTCTATCTGTCTGTCTGTCTATCTATCTATCTATCTATCTATCTATCTATCTCTCTCAGAGAGTATTTTTTCTTGCGTATGATTTGATTTACGACATGTTTACTGGAGACAGACATTCAAGGACAGAGCAGAGAAATTGGTCTAAAAAGTTATAATACCATCTGAATAATGTTGTCATCTACAGTGCGTGACTATTTCAATCATTAATTAAAATGATTACGATAATTGGTTTATTAACATGCTTGATTGCCCTTGTCTCATGCAAATTATGCTAAAAGGAAAAATACTTGAGGGTGGGGGCTTGCAAGAGAGACTAAAAGATATAAGCATTTGGAGATAAATGAGATCGTAACGGATGGTGGGAAGCGAGGTAGAAAAAAAGAGGTAGGAAACGCTGATTGAGAGAGTGCAGAGAATAAACACCCTGCTCAATGTCAATAGGCCGTCCATCAATAATGTTCAGCTGTTGTGTAACCTTTCCACACAACTGTGACTTAAGAGCAAACAGAGACCAGACTCCTGCTGTTTGTAATCAGCTGAGGGTTGTTGTGTCTGCTATAAGTAATGACCTTTGTCAAGCTGAACAACCTTTGAACATATAACAAATATCAATATTTTCTAGTTTCACTTAATGTTTACCATTTTCAGCATGCACACGTTCCTTACAAAATGTAGGATTGTTGTACCATAGTAAAACGATGGTTCAGTAATGTTTATGCGGCATATTCATTTACCTGATACTCCAAAGTCCTTTAAAAAGCGTATTTTATTGCTGCAATACATGGTATTACCATGGTGCCATATCTATAGAAGACACTATAGAAGAAAGCTGCTATATAAACCCTGATAGACCGCCTTAAGGGTGGGCTGTCCTTTATAGTTGAGTCTTTTATAGCACTGCGACACTTGTTAAATCATCAGTGCCCTGTTTATCATGCAAAACCACCCTCCCACTAGCGCTGGACAACAGACGCAGCTGAATGGTCCAATCAATAGAGCTCAGGGAGGAATGTCAAACAAGCCATAACACTGCTTAACATCACTGTTTGATCATGTGACTGGAGTGTAAGAGAGATGAAAAGGCCTCCTACAGTATGCTGGAGAGTTGCTGAAGTGAGCAAAATCTGTCTCTTGCTGTATGTAGGACATGACCATTGTGATCTTTAAAGCTTTCTTTACATTTACACTACAGTGGATGAGCCACATATACAGTATACACTTCAGAGTACTGGTTCATTATTAATGATGCTCATACTGTGTGTTCCATCTGGCCTCGCTGGGGGCGACTTACACACGTTATACACATACTATGACAAATGAAGATACTGATCACTACCAGCAATATTTACTTACTTTAAATGTATTAAAATCTAGCAAAGATATCTGCCAATGGGGTAAGCAAAACTGACTTGGTGAGAATTCTTGAAAATAACATAAATGTCTAGTGACTAATGAATGCTACTAGATCTTAAAACTAGACGACAATGCTTAAAACTAGGCAATTTTCACTTTTTATAAGCAGTGAATAATAAATAAGTTAGTCAATATTGCCTTACAACTGGAGTATCTGATTATAAATCTAGTCGCTTAAGCTACTGTTGGGCCTTAAAACTAGACAAACATGCTTAAACATGTGTTTTGAACATGATTGTCTTGTTTTAAGATCTAGTAGCATTCATTAGTCACTAGAAATTTATGCTATTTTCAAGAATTCTCACCAAGTCAGTTTTGCTTACCCCATTGGCAGATATCTTTGCTAGATTTGAGTAAATATTAACTAGATGTAAGTGTATCTTGCTTGTTTCAAGAAGGGCATTTTTTGCAGTGTAGTAAGTTATTTTTTGTGAAGATTGATATAAAAACAACCTTTTACCTTTCTAAAGATTCTTTAAATTAGAATTTTTTGCAGCAGTATTAGTTTTAGAATTAGCACAATCTAACCAATCACACAATGCACAAACTGTCGCTTGTTTCTAGTAAAATCTTGCTCAAAATGAGTTTACTTGCCAAGGCCAAAGAAGAACAAATTTAAACTTAAATTAAGATTTATAGTCTAGTGTGCAATGTATTTAATAAGACTTTTCATGTATTATGACAAAAAACAAGACATATTTTCTTTGAATTAAGCTTTTTCTGCTTATTTAGATTTCAGTTTTTGCAGTGTTTGAAACTGTTGCAATGAGCACAGCATTCACTTTTAAGTACTTCTTTGCAGTACAGAAATAACCATACTAATGACAGCATTGTCTGTGTGTATACATTTTCAGGTTCTTCCTGCAGTCCTGGAGACTCGCTCTCAGAGGGAAATGATTCCGCATGAATTGCATGGACCGCTCTCCCACAGCAGGCGTGACTTCCGTTGCTTACGACTGAAATCCGTGTCCATCCGACCCTAAGCACAGGACACATTCCCTTCCACCACCACCACTCTCCTCTCTACCCCATCCCCATTCTCACCCTGATTAGTGGGAGGGAACTTTCTGTTAACGAAACAGAAAGAGAGAGGAAAACCGCAAAAGAGAGACAGGGGGAAGAAACATCCAGAAAGAGTGGCATAGGATACACAGACACCATGAAGTCAACCCAGGAGCGGAGCAATGAATGTCTTCCCCCCAAAAAACGTGAAATCCCAGCAAGCACTCTGCCCTCGGAGGAGAGGCCCATGGTTATGGCGCCTGCCAGTGAGAGCCAGCGTGGGGGGAACCTGGCCTGGCTTGCCAGTTTGGCAAGCGGGCATGACAGGAGCAACAGGCACACCAGCACCTCCGCAGAACTTGATGGGCCTCAATACAAACCGTCGTCTGCCCTGGCCGAGAGCGCACCTCCTTCATCCATGCACTTGACCAGAACTCCAACCGCAGTGACCACCATACCTGCGGTGTACACGTCACCCCTCTCTCAGCACACGGGCACCATCCAGTACACACCCCTGCCCCCAAATCTGCACTTCATCAGCTCTCCATACACCACACCCTATGCTGCTGGCTACATCTCTCCGCTAGTACCCCCTTCCGCTGTCACCACTACCACACAACGTGAAGCTTACGCCACCATATCTTCAGCGTCCAAAATTGACCAGCACCATCGTCCACAAGGCCTGGTCACATCTGACAGTGCCCCTTCACCCCACTCCACCCAGTACGTCCAAATCGCTGGTTCCCCTCGGACTGCACTGTCTCCCCATGGTCACGTACCCCTTCACTTACACCCTCACCACACGCTTCCCATCAGTGGCACCTCACAGGTCTTAGTTCAGTACGCAGATGGACTTTTACCCAAGAGGGACGACACCAGGCACAGGGAGATGCTGAACGGAGAGCTGGAGAAGGACAGACGCTTCGGCCCATCTCCAGAGTCTGGTACAGGGAAGCAGGGCAGCGGCACTGCCAAAGGGTGCCCATCCACCCAACAGCACCATATCCACCAGCAACAGAGCTCACATCACTATGAGGCTCGCCACGTGGTGCTCCCTGGTGAATACACGCAAGATAGCGCAGCCATGCGGACCTCATTGGTGCTGGTACCCAACAGTCATAGCTCTGATCCTGGAGGTACATCAGACAAGCTGCCTCCCCCAACATCCCACGGTGAGAAAGGAGGGATTTGCGCAGGCAAGCCAGTATCCCGCAATTCCTCCTCTGTGTCCCATCCTTTTCCTCCTCCCCCTCCACCTGTGGACAATCTGAAGGGAGCGGTAACCACGCTGCACCCGCACGCAGTCATCCAGACCACGCACAACACCACAGAGTCGCTCTCCCTGGGCCTTCCCTCTGCCAATTTCTACCCTGCACAGCAGCCCATCATTGGTTACATTGCTGGCACAGGGCACCAGCAGCCTATCAGCTACCACACCAGCCTGCCCCAGCACCTGGTCATTCCTGGAGCTCAGCCCGTCATCATCCCAGTAAGTGGAACAGAAGCCGTGGCCACCTCGACTGCACCGCCCATGCCCGCAGCACTGCCCCACGCGTTCGTCACCTCAGCGGCTCACAAAGTTGAGTCTTTTGAGGCTCCGGCCCCATACTCCCACCCTGCCGCAGCGGTGGTTCAAGCCCAGTTACATCTACCTGTGATTCCAGCCCATGCTGATCTGCTAACGACTCCACCTCCGCCTTCATCGCCATCGCTGCCCCCTTACTTCATCAAGGGCTCTATCATCCAGCTGGCAGATGGGGAACTGAAGCGGGTGGAGGATTTGAAGACAGAGGATTTTATTCAGAGTGCTGAGATCAGCAATGAGCTGAAGATTGATTCCAGCACTGTAGAGCGCATTGACAACAGTCATACACCTAACTTCGCTATTATACAGTTTGCTGTAGGAGAGCATCGCTCACAGGTGGGATGTTGCAAAATTATTATTACTGTATTGTGTGTACATTTATAAACTTGCGTTTTGTATGCATATACAGTTTTATACAAAGCACTGAGGTATGTGATTCGAATAGGGTTGACAGTAGAAAGTAGTTTGTCTTCTGTTGTTTGGTCAAAACTAGTTGTAATGACATCTGATTTTCACCACATGATTATTGTGGACAAAAGAATTCACAATAACAATATTGTTGCAATATATAAGGAAAAGGTTTAGTCAAATTCATCTTTAATTTTATTTATTTTGTGTTTTTTTAGAGCTGTCAAACTGATGATTCGCACTCAGAATAAACGTTTGTGTTTACATAATATATGTCTGTGTACTGTGCATATTAATTTTGAATTAATAAACACATACACATAAAATATAAACATTAATCAATGTTTATATATCATTTCAATTATTGGTAAATATAAATAAATACATCTAAATTGTTTTCTATATACATTTTCAAAAAAAATTGACAGCTCTAAGAAAACACAAAATAAACACCTACCTGTGATTTTACATTACACCTTTTACATTTTTAGCAGAGGTCCTGGGATCTTCATTATCACATCCATACCCTGTTACCATCTCAGTTTGATAAAGCATATGGTAGTCATTAAGCTGATATTCTCATATGCATTAAGGATGCAATCTCTTCCTGTATGAACTCCACCTGCACCCAATCATTGTAACTAGATGTGGGGTAAATTGGCAGCTAATATCATCTCCCTGTTTCCCTGACTGTCCCCATGGCATCTTTGTTTAGTTTGTGTGGGTTTTACTGGCAGAATTGAGTCATTCCTTATTTCAGCTTCCTTCTGTTGTACTGCGAGTGGGCTGTATGAAAAATCTGTTTCATTTGTCTGGAAGTTGAGATGGGTCCACCCACTCAAACCAGCACTAAAGTCTGTCAGTATGAGAGGTGCTGATTAACACATGCTATTTAGAAAACGCCTTCATTCATATCATCACTGACTTAATACGTTTGCAATGACTATTTTTCTTTTCTCCTGCAGGTCAGCGTGGAGGTGCTGGTAGAGTATCCGTTCTTTGTGTTTGGCCAGGGCTGGTCATCCTGTTGTCCTGAACGGACCACCCAACTACTGGAGTTGCCGTGTACCAAGCTTTCGGTGGGCGATGTCTGCATCTCTCTTACCCTGAAGAATCTAAGGAACGGCTCAATCAAGAAGAACCAGGGGCAAGTCTTAGATGCGCCAACCCTCGGGCCACCCCTTAAACCACCCAAAGCGTTCTCGAGTGGTGCTCGAGGAGGTGTCCGACACACAGAGCAGGAGAACGGACTCGGGCAGCGCGTGAATCAGGGAGGCGGTGGCATTCAGAGAAATAGAGAGAATGGAGAACTGAGGTTCGGGGAGAGAGACATCTTCAAAGCACCACCGCCCGCAGAATCAGAGTCCAACAGCAAACCCGCAGGACGCAAAAGGAGATGGTCGGCCCCTGAGGGCCGCAAAGTAGAAAATCCAGAAGGAGAGCCCCCTTTAACGTTCCCCAAGCCTTCATTTATCCCTCAGGAGGTTAAAATCAGTATCGAAGGCAGATCAAATATCGGCAAGTGAATGCCAACTGGACTGTCAGAGCTTGAAAATGAAATTATAAACGAATTTATCCTCAAAATGTTTTTCCCTTTTATTTTAATTTCTGACTTTCATTTTCTATCCTGATTATTGTACCTTAAGGCTAAATTTACTCAGTATGTACATTATCAAACAACATGTTAATAGATGCATTCAATATTACACACGCAATTGGTGAAACGTATTTAATTGGTCAGAGGTGGGGTTCTAAAAAGGTATATCTCAACTGACTAGTTGTCGCTAACAAGACTAAGACTTTCTAGTCGCTTATGTATGACATCATGTACATTGTTTGGCCCAACTAGACCTAGCGGCATAAACTACTCACCTCATCCACCAAACACGAGAACATTAGTGAGGGAAGATGGACAACATTACTAATGGTGGCAGAACGGATATCACTCCTTCACTGGTTGCAGGAGTTTACATGATGTCAGCCATCTTGCTAAGACAGTTTCGTCAGATGTTTAACTGTGACTTAAAGAGATTATTCATCCAAATCAGTCCTAACAATCATCGGTGCAGTTAAACCTGCACTGATTTTATTTACTTATTCAGTAGTAAAAAGAGGTTTTCAACTACTATGGTACAGGCCAAGAGAGAGATGATGTCATCAAGCAGTGCCAGTTGCTTCTAAGAAAGATGAAACTTTCATTTTGAACAGGGAAAATGGATGAGTCTATTTTTATATATTCAACTGTCTAACCTTTTATTTGACTATTTTTGTAGTTTTGCATGTTTTCATTTTCTGTCTCACTTTTCGAACCCTCCTGTCACACCTGATAGGTAGTTATGTGTTCTTTTTTTGTGATGAATGTGTAAACCTTGCAATCAGGGGTCATTTTTTATGTAGACAGAAGATGGGGTAAAGTCTGTGTATATATGCATGGATGTATCACAATGGGTTCATTTGTGAAGAATTGAGATCGACCAGTCCCTTGTTTTAGTGCAATCTCACCTGCTTTTGTATCGACAAGAGATGATCTTTTTATTTTGGAGGAAAAACAGAGAAAGTTGTATGAGAAGGACGAAAAGAGTGGTTGTCCTGAAGCACTTAACAAACCTGTCACTAGCTAATAGTCAAGTTAAATTACTATAATGATGATTATTGTTATATTAATTTTTATTATTATTATTGCTTTTATTTTCTGTTGATTTTCAACATCAACACAGTACTGTATGCTGTATAATGAATTGGATGTCGTGTGGGACTCTTGTGGGACGTTAGTAGCTAACAAGAGTTGTTTTGTGAAGAGAAGAATGTAACGGGTGTAGAAAGAAAAATTAAGATTTGCTCATTGCGTCTGATTGGCCCGGCCTTGATGCCTTGAGTAAAGAGTTGCATGAAGGGGCGTGGCTTGTAAAACAACTGCCAATGAAATCATTGAAAGCGAAAGAGACGTATGAAAGTGTGAATGCAAGCGAAAACAAGTACAGGTCTGTTAGTTTATATATAGAGAGAGAGAGAGAGAGAGAGAGAGAGAGAGATCAGAGGGGAAGGGCGTGAAAGCTGTCATTTATACATATGTTTAGTCACGTGTGTGATCGTTCACGCATAGAGGCATAAACACACACGTGGTTACGGTAATTTTCAATCATTTTAAAATATGTCATGTATTTTTTTGTACATTAACATGTATAGAAATGCATATGTCATGTCTGTCTTACTGTATGAAAGCGCAAGACTACATGTTTTCACGTTTTCAGTCCCGTCCCCCACGACACACTGACTCATCGAACGTATGTGAAAGCAGTCATGTAGTAGTAATTACAGTAATCTCTAGTGTATATTTGTGCGTGAGTGTGTGCGCGCCTACGTGCATAGTGTGTATGTGTTTGTGCGTGTGTGTGTGTGTATAATACCACACATATTATAAATAGATATTTAAGTTCTACTTAAAAGAATATTGCAATTTGCACATCTGGAGAGATAGTAACATGATTTTTGTTTGGTTTGCAGCCGGCACAGGACAAGGCTGTAAACCCGATTTTACTGAAATGTAGCAGTTTTCTTGACAAGTTTGCCTGGTTCACAGGACAGAAGCAAGAAGCCCCGTTTGGAGCTTTGAGTCACACACAAACACATGAACATTGATTGTGCGAGGTGCTGTGTGGGGTTGGATGGAGTCATAGCCTGTGGCCTGCACACTTGTCGAGTCTTTTGATTGGCCAGGGTGAAGATGGATAGTTGTAGTGAATAAAGATGGATGGATGGTTTAAGAGATTTAATGAGTGGTGGTGGGTGGGTGGGTGAGTGCACCCCATATACAATTTGAAAATGCTTTATTTTTTATAATAAAACAGGGTTTCTCAGATCAACACCACAACCGTGCGTTTTTTTTTCTTTTTCTCCATTTAATATCACATTTGTCCCATTTGAAGTGTCTCTCGTGTTTGTGTTTTCTTGGAACGTATGGATCTGCCTCAACCAATCAAACTTGATGTGTATTTTTTAGGCCGAAAGGTAGACATCGCAAACAGTCAATGACAAACCATTTTATCATTTTCCTTCTCCCGTTGTAATGATCAGTGTTTCAGATGTCACCCATACTACCGTAGTGCTTCGCTTCAGTCATATGACATTCTGCCCCCTTCTGGTTGCACAGTACGGTTCCATATATACACACGAGAATCATTCCGAACAACAGCACGTAGCAATAACCCCTAGTCTAGTGCTGAACCAAAAAAAGCGAACCGGACATCAATGCCAGATGACCTCAGCGACCCGTTTGATCCGCTTTCGGTTGATTTTGCGGTTTGCACAGCCGGCCCTCAGTAACTTCAGGGAGAAATGTACATTAATATGCAGTGACAGTGTCTGTCCCCTCCTAGCCGTCTTAAACCTCCAGATTTTTTTCAGGTGCCCATATAGAACCAGTACGCCTCTCACGGCCATCAGGCCCGGAGTATGTTTACTCGACCGCAACCGTTAGCTACCTTCTGTTGCCTGGCATGTGCGTGCGACCGCCCCATCAGCTTAGTCAGAGAACAGGTTCCCTTTTTGGTCTCCTTTTGGTCTTTGTTTTTGTCTTATACATAGCCATAGAACCTTGACAGTATTTGTTATGTAGTTTCTTATCGTCAAACCTGAAATTAGTAACATTTTGGAGAATATGTGAATGATGAATGTCTGCACAGGGCACTAATACTCACCTCCACACCCGTTAGAAAAATTATTTTAGGCCAAAAATTAAAATTTTTTCATTAGTTATTGAACCCCTTTGGTCTCCTAAAATGGCTTTATTACTTCCATGGAACACTAATGATGTTCGTGGCTGTCACTATCCATCTGAACTGGCATAAACTGGCATAAAAAATATGTTATGTTCCACAGAAGCAAATCATGCAGATCGGCTGAACGATTTACACTTTTAAAAATAAAGGTTCCAAAAAGGTTCTTTGTTGAGCTGAGTGGTTCTCTTTTAACATCGATAGATCCTTTCTGTTACAAAAATATTTTTTGTAGAAAGAAGCTAAAAGATTCTTTGGGAAACCAAAAATGGTTCTTCTATAGCATCACTGCTAAGAACCCTTTTAGCACCTTTATTTTTAAGAGTTTGCCTTTGAGTCTTCATTTGAGATCAGAAGGTTTCTGTACTGCATGACATTTGCATCTGGACTTTGTTACTTGCTGTTTAAAGATGTTTTGCTATTCATTTAGATAATTGATTGTGAAACATTGGCAAATACTGAGAATAAATGTCCAGTTGCAAACAAATGAAATATGCCTGACGTAGTTCAATGACCTGATTGAATAAACCTTCATGTTCTGTGTAATAAAAATGTGGTACAGCTGGCAGATTGTTGTATCTCCAGTGCTGACAAACAAAATGAATGAATAAAATCCTAATCATCTGAACATTTGACAATAATCCCTATTTTAAATATAGTTTATAAAAATACAAAACTGAAACCCCATTGGTGACATTTTAAACTCTTCCCTCTTCCGTCTTGATATTTGTTACACATAATTTCTTGACAGTTTGTGCCACCTGTATGTAGCAATGTTTCTGTGATTTTCATTCGGAGAATTTTCTTATTGTATACTTAGTTTGAAACGCTTTGTGAGAAAAGTGAGGCGATTATTGTATTTTCACTTTGTAGTGAACACCTGATGTATCGTTTTTGCACATCTGCTTTTTGTCTGCGTTTCTTGCTCTTTAGCAGACGGGTGAGTTTGATGTATCTGACGCTGTGATAACATCATCTGCTTTTCTGTTAAAGGTCAAAAATCTTTCCTTGGGCTTTACTCAGGGATGAGAAATAGGTGTGAATGCATGTGTGTGTGAGGTATGCGTTCGATTGGGGTTAATACCCTGGAAAGGGTTGTGTAATTGTAAAGACATATAATTTTTTAAAGTTGCATATTTAACTGCTGTAACCAGAAGCAGTCATGTCATTGGCCCTTTGCTTTGGTTTTCACACACTGTCTCTACACCATATGAGGCCTTCCTAACACATTCTGTCTGTCTCTGTGTATCTGTCTGTATCTGTCCGTCTGTCTGTTCGTCTGCCTGTTTTCCCTCTGACATCACAAGCTCAGATCCTCACACATGCAAGATATCAAAATAGACTGAATGAATGATAAACGAATCGCCAACCTCATCCAAGTGGGGACCACTTTTATAGAAACCAACAAAAACAAAATGCACACTTTTGTCATTTGTAGAATAGATAGACTTAATAAAACTGTTTCAGCACTTTTTAATCCCAAGGAAGGGCGAGGAGTAAAGAGAACACGGTGACATCATCGTTTCTCCCCTCCATCTCTGCTCGTTCCTGGGTCCAACGCGTTGAGATGAGGAGGGAGGAAAGTTGAAATAAAGTTAAAATGGAACCTGAGACAACTTTACTTTTTGACGTATTGATTTGTGCTCAGACACCGTTTTGTGTTTTGTTTTCATGCTGGTTCTTGCTTCACGTGTTTGTACTTTGCTGTGGTCTCCTCTGTAGCACTCTTTAACCATGGCTGGAGACGAGAGAAAGTGTTTTTCAATGAATGTTTTTAAAGGTTTGAGCGGCGGCTCGCTCTTTAGCGGAGCTCGCTGACAATTTCCTTGTTTTTTTCCTTTTTCATGTTAACTGGCACAAATGACAAAAACAGAAGAATGTTAGTGCGAGTTTCAGCAGTTTGAGAAATAAATCAACGTTTTTCTTTTCTTTTGTGGTTCCTTTTGGGTTTATTTTTCCTCATCAGAGAGTTTTAAATGTCTCTGTTAAATTTGACTGTTGTTTGACAATTGTCTGAACCGCTGGATAAATAACCTCAGGCTGAGAACTTCTACAGGCCCACATTATGATTTTATTTTACCCTAACTGATGTACGGCCTGCTTGATATGGGTATTGTAATTAGTCTTATTATAAATATTGTTCATTCTATGATTATTCTAAGCATTCAGTCGTATAAGTGCTGGATGGTAAAATGAGTGCACACTCCTTAGGAAAGGAGGCATGGCCAGCCCTGTCCCGCGTGTCACTTTGGTGAGCTGACAAGCACTTGCTCAGTGAGGTTCATCCTAGGCCAAACCCAGCCTGTCTGACCAGAACACCCGACAGAAAGCCTTGTTTCAAGAGACTTCTCAGAGAGTTATTTGCCGCTGTTGGGTTTAAACTGGACACTCAGCCCTAGTTGAACAGCAGGGACTTACTGAGCACCAACCTGTGTACAGATGCTGTTCTCACGTACCCAACGTCACCCTCACGCTTAGCAATCAACAATCTCTCAATGTGTGTATTTATCTGTTGGAATTTGTACAAGTACACTCGAGATTAACATATCTTCAAGAAAAAGGTAACTTTTGTAACTTTGAATTTGTTGCCAATGAATGCTTAATACGATGTCTCTGTAAAATTGTACTTAATAGATTGTTTAATTCTACTTAATAGGCCTATTGTCATTTCCATGTAGGTTTTGTGTAAATTGAAATCTGAAAGGAGAGCGACGGTTGGGTATTTCATCGGCACACGTGGACTAACCGAGGCCAGACACGCGAACTCCTTGGAAGTGAAATAACACTAGGTGAACAGCTGAGACGTGGGCTTCAGTTATCATTTTATGTGCACGCATGTCCAGCCACCTCTAGTTCTTTATTTTCTGTTTGTTTTCCCTTTTGAGATTGAAATGTAAAGATGCGTTTTGAGACACACAGGAAGCCATTGGTCATTCCTCAGGAAGGAGTGGGTTCAGGTTTTGTTGTAAAGAGATTCGATGTCTTCCATTGGAAGGGAGATGGAAGCCGTTTCTAGTTTCTTTATTCGCTTGCCTTTGGGCAGAAACATCCACGATCATAGAACCACTGGATTGGACTTTTCAAAAACATGACCGAGCGGATGGTCGGTTGCCATGTTGCTGAGTCAGTGTTGTTATTTCCATAGTTTTAAAGCTGGGGGATTTACTGGACTTTACATCATGCAGAAAGACTGTTAAAGAAAAACTGAATGTCACATCCAATCCACAGGTTCTGTTTTGGTATGATACGGAGGATTCTGTCCAGTAGCAAGAGATGGATCTTGGGAGAGGAGGTAGAGTTTTGCACCTTACTTAGTAAAGGAAAATATATATATATATATAAAAATAAGGTTATAAAGCCCTTGGTAGGAAATACTTGTGAAAGGCGAATCTTTTTTGTTTGTTTGTTTATTTCCATATGCGTGCATACTCTGTAAGTTGTGTAAAATATTGTACTTGCACTAGCTTTTTAAAAAAAGAAAACTAATATAAAAAAAATTAAAATTCTATTTTCTAATTGTGGTGTGTCTATTTGTAGGATACACTCACCTTGTTTCTTGGATTTTTTTTGTCCCTTTCTTTGATGGTGCTTGCCGGTTTTCTAGTTAGAACTTATTTCATTATTCTGAACAACAAAACAATATTTGATTCAGGTTGTGAACAAAATTGTTTAAAAAAGAAATTGTCTGTATACCAGTACAAGTTTATTGTTGCAGTATACACATACTAATAAAAATTACAGTGCCAATTGCAAACTGCAGTGTTTTGGAGTGTGTGATTTGTGAGATTTGAGTTGTTTTGGGAACAGCACACTTACACTCTCAGAAAAGGTGGTACAAAAGCTGTCACTGGGCTGCGACCCTTTCAAAAACTACAGCTTTTGTATCTTATTTCTGACAGTGTAGAGAGAGGCTTCTTTTTGTGTATTATGTATTAACATGCTAGCACAAACTTTATTAAATGCAGGCAGAATCTATAGGCCGGAGCTATTGTATTGTCCTGTGGAGATTAATGCGGAAATGAGTGGGACTGACAATTAGATTATTCTTCTATTAGATTACAGTAACTTTATTGGGCAGAATCACAGTCTGTATTTCTGTTTTGTATTTGCTCATTGCTGCTTGATTTCCATAAATTTGAACTTCTTATTATAAGTTACTTCAGGTTGTTTTGTCATTGCATGGGAAGGAAGTATGAACCACTTTAAATCTACTTTGGAGAGTGGGTTTTTATCTCTGCAAATTTTAAAAAGAAAATATGAATTTCTTAAATGTGTAATCAACTACTAAATTATATAAATTAACTGTAAATAATAAAATAATTTTAAACTGTACTCTTTTCATCAAAAACTATGTGAGTCATAAAACCCTCATTCCTCATTCAGATATGTTTATTCTTCAATATGTCATATCATACATATCACAGATTTAATAGAATATTTTCTACCTCATCAAACCGTACAAGGCTTCATGTGCACAAGTTTTACATTCCTCTGATCTGATAGGACATCCCACCACACCCACTGTACATTCACAAAGGAAACAGGCCTGTAGAAATAGTTCCCAGTAGTACACAATGCACCATATCAACTCATAACACACAGGAAAAAGTTAGCTGTGTCTAAATTCTTGACTAACATGCCTCATCTGACCTCTGATTGCTACACTGTTTGTAGAAAACTGGTTGCATAGTTACAAAGAATGACTAAATTCCCCTTAGTATTGTCCTGTCAGCTGTTGTGAGAGCTTATTTATTGTTATTTCATTTAAATTCATTTTTTTGTACCGAGTAAGTACAGTATCTCATACTGTACTTAGAAAACTTAAAGGCTTTATATGAATGAAACATAGCCATGCTTCGAGGTATACAGCAAAGTTCCTGAGTGAAATAGTATCTGTGTGTTTGTCTGACTCTACAGTATGAGTTAGGGGTGTTGCATGCATTCAAAAAACACTTTTGGAAATATACTTGTATATGATCTTTTTACTTTCTATAGATTTGCACCACTCATTTAAAGATCATCTTTAATAAAAGTCATTAATTTATATTGACGTGTATGTTTGGTTTAATGCACAGGGATTAAGTGAACATGTGGCTGGACTGCTGCGTGACTCTGATGAACGTCGTCCTTCGGCTCAGTTCTTTGAGTTTGGCAGCTCCTACATATGTGCAGGTGGACCGCAAGCCGCCCAAGATGTCCCTGATGGTGTTTTCCACATCACCCTTGTAAGGCACCTGGACTGTCCTGCCCTCTGACGCCCTGGAATCAAATAAACAATTAAGTTTCTTAAGCAACATCAGTCATTTTTGTGCTTAGTCACTAATGTCTAAATGAATGTATGTAATGTATGTAAATATCCTCACCTGTACTCTGCCACCCCTCCAACATACTTCTTCATGGCTGTGTCTGAGCTCATTCCATAGAACAGCTTAAACTTCTTGCCATCCTTCTCAATCATTTCACCAGCACACTGATCGTGACCCGCAAGCATTCCTCCCAGCATCACAAAATCTGCCCCTGCACCTAATGTCAGAATCATAACAACAGTGATACATTACTTACAATACAATACATTCATTACAATACTGAAGGAAGCTCTGTATTCATTTATTTGTTCATATTATAATATCATTTACTATTTTACTTTTGTATTATGTGCACATGACAAATATACTTCAAACATTAGCACTTAATATGACCTAGGAGAAAATAAATCAATAACTAATTACAGTTGTTACAATACTAGCTAAAAAATGCTAAATGAAAATAATTATGTTCTACATTTCATGTATTAATGAACTAACCAAAAGCTTTGGCAACATCTCCCGGACAGCTGCAGCCTCCATCCTAAAAAAAGGTCAGACTTTATTGTAAACTCATTAACCAAAACTATATAAAACACAGTGGACTTATAAATATATAAAATACTTCCCCAGTTACAGTTCCCCTAGTGAATTTTAATTTTCACCACTGCATGTACTTTGAATGTTGCCTTAAACATGTGAAACAGAAAGTGATTTAATTTATAATTTGCTCTCTTAAGAATGTTTCAAGGTCTCTCATAATATTGATATTTTTGTTTTTGAATAAACCCTTCTAACGATTACCCACTTAAATAAAATAATAATACTACTCAATACTGATTATCAAGTATAATGTGACTGTAAAAACACATTGAGCAACACTGGAATAGACTTGAGGTTGCTGCCCTCTTGTGGTAATATTATGTAACTGCGTATGGCTTCCCATCTGTCTGTCAACCCTTTGTATTACAGAACGGCAGATAAGAATAATTTCAGAAGACTTGCAGATATGATGTGTCCTTTGAGTCCATGGGCAGAGTCGGCACACTCGATTACAGCACTGAGCTGTGGATAGCCCACGCCGGTCTTAATGCGTGTGGTGCAGACAGAACCTAAAGATCATATAATGTCTTATCAAATATCATGCTCCAAATTCTGACTGAATTGTGTTTACATGGAGTACCATACAATTGTAACAACATTTTACTGGTGGGAAAGTGCATAAACTAAAAATCTAGAAACAGATACCTGGACCAATGCCCACTTTAATGATGTCAGCACCAGACAGAATAAGCTCTTCCACCATCTCCCCCGTCACCACATTTCCTGCCTACAGGGTCAAGATCATTGTGAAATCATCACAAAATATGATTTAAAAATATGTGTGTGTGTAATTGTATATTTGGGCAAAATCATCTTACCATAATTGTGTGGTTAGGGAACTTCTCATGAACTTTTTTTACAAACTCCACAAAGTGTTCAGAGTAGCCATTGGCTACATCCAGACAGATGTACTTGATAAGAGGAATGGCTTCCAAGATGCTGGTCAGCTTCTCCAGGTCGGACGCTCCACTGCCTGAGCTGGCTGCAACATGCTGAAGATGAGAGGAAAGATGCTATAGACTTCATTCAATCATTTCACAAAGGGAATTTGTCAGTATGTTTACAGTGTGAGCTTTGTGATCAAAAAAGCAAGAAATTCTTTTCGTTTGATTTATATACCTCTGAATGTACTGCCATATTTGCTTGGTGAAAATATGTTTTTTGACAGAAGCATTCATTTTTATATCTTCAAATGGTTATCCATTATATTACAGACAGAGACAGACTGATGGACAAAAGTTATAATCTATGCAGTTTGAACACTTTTAAGAGAGATTTTGAGAGGAAGAAATGTAGGCCTTGATAGGTGGTCGCTACGTGTTCTGTGTAGTTTCAAGGCGGTTGCTGGGATGTTGCTGTAGTGTTTGGCTGGTTACTGAGGCATTGCTGTGAAGTTGTTAGAGTGTTTGGCTGGTTGCTAGGGCATCGCTAGGCAGTTGCCTAGAGTGTTTGGCAGATTTTACATAGCCCTTCACCTCTAGGCACTCTGGATGGCTAGCAGCGAAGGTCTTCCACTCCTCCAGGGAGTAGTGCTTCTGGATAGCTGTAAAGAGGGTGTGCTGAAAGAGAGAGCAAAGTGATGTCTGAGACACCAGTAGACGTCTGGCACTGACACAAACAGAAATTTAAGAGCCTCTTAATTCCAAATCACGGTAACAGGACACAGCAAATTACGTTTCAGTGAGATTGCGATAATCATAGTGATCATCAGTAAAACACGACTTCCTCTGGATTGGATTTCAAAGGCTCAGGTGCTCGGTTACTTTGCTTTATTTAAAGAAGGACTCACCTTGCTCAGCACCTGTGCCATCTCGAAAGTGCCAGTGGTGTCCATGTTAGCAGCGATGATCGGGATGCCTTTGTACGTCTGCTTAGAGTTGCGGAATGTGAAGGTCCTCTGCAGGTCAACCTTTGCAAACATAACAAGCATAACAAACATAACATAGCAAGAACTATTCATTTAAGCTTTCGTCTTTATAAAACAAGTTTGTAAGGTCTGTTCAGTTTTTTATTCAAAGCGACTTACAGTTAATAGTTAATAGTTAATAATTCAGTTAATAGCATGTGTGTTCTTTGTAATCAAACCCATGACTTTTGCTCTACCACTTGAGCTATAGGAACAATTTTAATCTCTAATCTTATAGTCTGTGAGTTTTGACATAGACAAAACTTATATATATTTGGGCATCAAGGTGCAAAGCGAAGAGGCATGTGGTCTTTTCAAACACATACTTCATCAAGTCATGTGTATAGCAGAAGTCTCTTGAGTTCACCTTTTCACTGGTTTTATCTTGTACAAATGCCACAACACTGTAAAGCAATTTTTCATCTCATCATCCACGGCTTAGACTTTGTGCTGAATCATTAATGGGTTTGTCTGAAAAAAAGGTCTGTGAGTTGTAACCTGATATACACAGAGCTCTCTCTTTCTTTCTCTTTCTCTCTCATGCAGAGACAGTCACTTTCACTTCAGCATCAGGAATATGTGTCATCTTTCTGCTGCCAGCTTTTCTTATTGCTGGTTTGAGGAGAAATATTACAGCTTGAATCCTCATCAGTTGTTATTGTTGGTCTTTGAGGTCAGATCAGTGATTGATAACTACAGATTATAAGAGGCTCTCAGCTGTTATTTGGTTTTTGTGTATAATCAGTACCCATTGCTGCCTGTACAGTGACAGGCATCAGATAAAGCAGCTGCAGTAGGATCTGACCAGCCCTTTACGTCATCCTGCAGTGAAATGAGAAAATCTCATTTGAATTCCCACCATCAAAACCACTGCTTAAAGTAAATAGACAATCAATGTTGTGTAGTTGTAAGGCTGGCGAATTAAAAGGGCCAAACCTTCAGAAATCGATTTCAGCACATTGATTCTGAAATGACACCTGGGCAGGAATACAAAGGCCAAATGTTTTGGTGTTCGTAAACCAGTTAAGACCAGCAAACCTTTTACAGGAAAGAAAGCTAGGCAGATATTTAAAGGAATACTTCACCTGAAAATGTTATTTATTCACCCTCATGTCATGACAAGCCTGTATGGCTTTCTTTCTTCTGCAAAACACAAGAGAAGATATTTTAAAGAATGTTGGTAACCAAACAACATTGAACCCCATTGACTTCCATTGTATGTGACACAAACCATTGTTTGTGACATTTCTCAAAATCTCTTCTTTTGTGTTCTGCAGAAGAAATAAAGTCATGCAGGCTTGGAATGACATGAGGGTGAATAAATGATTAGAGATTTTTTATTTTTGAGTAGACTATCCCTACATAAAGAAATGTTATAAGCTTCTAAACCTCACACACAGAATAAGACACTCGTATTGTCCAGATGCTAATGTAAACGTGGGCAGACAGGGTTTTAAAGTGCAACAACACAGTGGAATCTGATTCTATTTACATGTAGCACCCACCGTGCCACAGGCCTATTTTTAACCATGTTTGCAGAGCTCCTGATCTCAGGTTGCTTTCCTCAGGCTGGTCAGTTGTTCCTGAAAACTTTGCGAGGCTTGTTTTTAAGACACATCAATACCACAAAATAGTAAAAAAAAAGTCAAGACACCATTTTGGTACAGCGGTCACCAATCTGTCTCTATAAACCCATACTGAATAAAACCTAAATATGAGCCCAGTCCTGTCATCCAGACTTCAAGGTCATCCACTCCCATTTTTTGCCACTAACCCACAGGCACACAATGACATTGCAACAGCTCAGAAATAAAAGCCAACCTGCTGAATGAAGCCCAGAAGGTTTAACACAGATTGACACAGATTTCTTCTCTTTTTCATACACAAAGCAAACAGACGTTCTGTCTTACTGTACCTCAGACCTGCTCTTCAGACTACTCCTCTTTGGTCTGAAAAGGACATCTTTAAAGTCCAGTTTGAGGTCAGCATCCACCCGGGGCATTGTGACAGGCTTTAGAGCGGACGAGTGTCTCTTGAGCCGGGCTGGTGCGGTCAACGGTCTGGAGCTCCAGGCACCAAACCCGAACCGGCAGAGGAACAGCGTATTTATATCGTAGAAAGGGCTGTCACTGCCCAGGCCCCCATTGCTTTATTTGGAAAGGCCTGTAGTCCCTCTCTTCTCCCTCTCTCTGCTCGCCCCTCCTCTGGCATTCACTCCCTTGTGGCGGAGGCAGTAGCAGCAGTGATAAATGTGTGGCTGCCTGTCACCTATAAACACACGCTGAACAGCTCCACTGCAGATCAGCACTGCAGTATGTGCACCTGCTGTCCAGCTGGAGTACTGCTCCTCTGAATCAATATACAATCTCATGGGAGAGAGAGAGAGGGCGGGCAGAGGATGGAAGTTAAGTCAGCAGGGGCCTGGGATTTAGCCTGTATGCATGTGTGGATACGCCAATTTCTGCATCCACTATTTCATATATTTAAAAACAATATAATGGTTTGATTATACTCCTATATAACCTGCTTTACATTTAGTGGTACTATTGTACATCTTAAGGAAATTTGAAACAACACAATTAATACCATACATTTAATAATTTTTCTGTTTTTATATCATTTTCTTATTTCTGTTTTGTTTTATGTAAATCTGCTTTGCATCAGTGCAAACCTGTGAAAAGCGCTATAGTATAGTATAGTAAGCGCTAAAGTTTAGTTCTTACTGGATTTTTTATTTGTTTTTTAGCCCTGGCTGCATAGGGTACACACAATGTGTTTCTGATTATATATTGTTAATAGTCTTTTTTCTACTCTAAAATATTAAAAGTATCTGTTGAAATTTGTTACATTTTAGTTTCTACATGTTTTTAAGTAAAAGGTATGTTTTATATGTATTAAGTTAAATAGGTATGTCATTGAAAGTTTTGTTTATGTCAAGTAAAAATTACAACAAATTCAAATTGTTTTTATTTTGTACTGATGTGTCAGTTGATCAATAACTGAGCAAATGTATTAATGCAATAAAAAAGTTGATTTACAAAAACAGTCCTTATTATAAAAATTCACATTGGAAGTGAATGGCTTTATTTGACTCCGTCCAGCTTGAGAGTCCAGGCTTGCGCAGGCGAGTCAGGCAGATCAGACAGAAGGACCATCAGTCCTGATAAGTGCATTGGAGCCCATTTTAACGGCTCAGGGTTCCCCAACAAAGTCACCTGAACAGAGATAAAAGACAAACACTGAGACCTTTTTTGATATGTTAAAATAAAACATTTCATTTCTAAACAAATGGTTTAATGAAGATGTTACTATTTATTTATTTTGTAAATATTTACCACAGTTTTGTCAGATGTTATGGGTGCAGAGAGCTGAAACGTGTACTGCTTGGGATCTGTGGTAAAGATTGCATACACAGTGTCTCCTTTTGAGGTGTACCTGGAATTGAAGGAAAATTTTGAACACTGAAACTAATGAAGCATTTACAGGTTTCAGAGAATAACACCACAGGCTAAGTACGAAGCTAAACTTTGATCCCAAATGTATGCAGAAAAGTGTGCTGATTTAAACACAATGAACCTTGTTTAGCCATAAACACATTTCAATGTATTCAGTTTATTTATGACAATCAAATGATCTCATGTGCTGTTTACAGTTTACACTTTTCTTCATGGACTTACAGTCATAATTTTTGGAATTGGACTACAAATGCTTTTTCAATATTTTTTCATTTGAAAATATACATTTACATTTAAGCATTTAGCTGATGCTTTTATCCAAAGCGACTTACAAATATTAGGAAAAGATATACCTCTTGTCTTACAATTAGGTCTGTCACAATATCAGATTTTCAATACAAAATTATGGTGGCCAAAAAGATTCACAATAACATATCTAAGAAATAAAAAAAATAAAGATATGTTTAATTTTCACAAAAATTCATTTTGTGTTTTTCACACTAAAAATATGAGTGCAGAGGAAGCATAACTGTAACCATTGTGACTCTTACCGCAAAATGACACTTGCTCTGAATTATGTAATATATTATCATACGTGTAGTATTAACACAATATCACAGTTAATGTCAATAACGGTATGACGACACCTCTACTTACAATACATGAAAAGAGCATTCACTTCCTATAAAGAAAAACAACAAAACATCAACTCACCATACAGGTACGGTAGCATTCTCAGTCTGTACTTTCCAAGGCTTTGTTGCATAAATAGCTTCCCCATTAACCCTCAACCAGGCACCAACACTTCTGAGACGCTCCTCAAACACAGGTGGAATCATGCCGTCTGGTGTAGGCCCCACATTTAACAGGTAATTCCCCCCTAAAGCCACTGTGTAGACCATGTCCTGTGACAACATGAGAAAAAAAGCAAAATTTAAATACACTTATTTGTATGTATAATGCACTTCTAATGGCAACACATCCCACCTTTATAATGGACGGCAAATCCATCAATTCACCCAACATCATATTGCGACGATACCCCCAAGAGTATGTATCCACCGATGTGCATTTTTCCCACTTGTGTTTGGGAAGCTGACCAGGGGTGAACTTGTCAGCACAGTTGTAGTAACCTCCGTGTTTACAGGAACACCCCGACCCCCATCTGTCATTGGTCACCACAACATCCTGTAAGGAGTGTGACGCTAGTGTTTATAATGATAAAAAATGTGATGAAACACAACTTAAAAATAAGTAAGGCATGATGTGAAGATCTCACTTTGACCGGACTGTCATTGTAAAGCCAAGCTAGAAATTCTGTAGAGTTCCAGTACGTGTCAGGTGCTTCCCAGTCGCCATCTGACCAAATCAAATCTGGTTTATACCTGAAAATACAGACAAATTTTGCCATGTCATTAACCTGTGACATAAATTAAAGGGGTCCAATGATACACTCATGACTCATGAGCACTCACAATATTTTAAAAATTAAACTGAAATAAAATTCAATAAATAGAAATCTTATCTAAAAAAAGGATATTGTACAATAAGAGGATATTGTAATTTTTTATCACTATACTGTATATCTAGGAACTCAAAAAGCTCAAACGTGGCTGTGAAATACGTCAAGACCTGTCATGACAAAAGGACTATCAGGGGAACAGAACACTGGGAAACAAAACTGGGAACTGAAAAAAAAGTACAAAACACTGCACAACACACACAAACTGAAACTGTATCACAGGATTCTGTCACTTTTACTGAGACTTTCAATAAGTACTTTTACTTTTCTGTGTAGATGTGTATATAGACTAGATATACAATTTGTTTTTTTATGCGTTTTTGTAAAAAAAAAGATTTGCATTTAATGTTTGTGTGGTTTTGGCAATGTAAAGACTTTTTTACAGTATCATGCCAATAACACTCTTGTTTGAATCTTTTATATTGTTACACAGCCACTTAAAACACTAAATGTGTTACTTCATATACATATTTCTCTTATCATTTCCTTACCATCATGTGATCAATATCACTTACCTTGTGACAAGATTGTGGAGTTCTGGCATAAGTTTGTTCTCAACAAACTGCTGGGTCTTAAAACCAGACTGCTTATCACTCAGATAGAGAGGATTAAACCACTCAAACAGAGAGTTGTACAGTCCAAAATGTATAGACCTACAATTAAAAACACATAAAAATAAAAGCATGTTAATGTAACAGCTGAAACAAACACAAAACAAACACGGTGTTCATTTAAATCCACTGTACCTCTTCCTTATCGCAACGCCCAAGTCTGCAACCAGATCCCTGTGAGGTCCATTATCAACAGAATTCCAGTTCCAGGAATTCGGGGATCCCCAGTTCGTGAATCCTTCGTGGTGTTTCGACGTCAGAACGACGTATCTGCACGAAACATACAAAGTATAAACAGATACTATTATATTTGTTAAATTTCATGAAAAGTGAACCTATATATGCTGGGTATATGCTATATGAAGGTATATTATACTGTAGGTATATTATTTATTTTAGCTATTTCTAATTGGATGTCTTGTTATAATTGAACATGTTTATTAGTATTAATAAAAAAGAAAGTATAAACATGCATGCAGTCAGAACACACACCAATATGAAAAACGTTTGTCTTAAATACATACTTGGCTCCCGAAGCGTCGAAAAGCGCAGCCCACTTATCAGGGTCAAAAAACTGCGCGTGGAAATCAGGTGCAAAATCCGCATAAGTGAAACCTGGTGGATAATTTTTGTCCATGTATTCTACATAACTGGGGTTGTGTTCGCCCATCCAGTTCCACCAGAACCACTCGCTCCCAAAAGCGGGTACGGAAAATACTCCCCAGTGAATGAAGATCCCGAACTTCGCCTCGTCGTACCACTGAGGCAGAGGTCTGGAGTCCAGACTAGCCCAGTCTGGGGTGTATCTGGCTTCGACAAATAATGTGCATAATACCACACAGAAAAACAGCGATATATGAATCATTTCTATGATTTAACAGAAAGAAACGAGTGTTCCCTTCGCGTACAGTACGTCCGCTGCGCTCAACCCAGTGGTGAATACGAATGCGCGCTGATATTGGCATAAAAGAGATTTCTCTGCCTAGCTAACCTTTTATTGTACATAGTGCAGTCATGAGATGAGAACCGAACCAACGAGTTTGTACTTCCTGGTTGGTCATATGACACCAAACATGTGACTACGACAATACAAAACCGCGTGTTCGACTGCATGTCGCGCTGCGCAGACTCTCGCGATACTGTGATGTCATATGTTGATCGGTCTGCGCAGCGCTGCATGCTGTGAAAATGTTGCCCACTGTAAATAGTGAAATGCCACTTTTTACACATAACAAATAAAATGTAAGATCTGTGTGTATTTATTTGTAATTGTTTTTTTTCTTATATTTCCAAAATAAAATGTACTTCTCAAATGAAAAAAGCAATAAACAATATGTGACCCTGTCTGTGAAAAACAAGCTAAAGTCTCATAATGAAATTATGAGATAATGAGCATCAACGTTTGATTTCACCTATAAATATCACTATGATTTAAATCTTTACATGTCATTACTTAGTCAATATAAAATATATCAAGGTTATATTTTCAAAGAATGTTCTTTACATTATGTAGGATGTTATTAAGCAGTAAATCACAAAGACATGACTTTAGAGCTGGGTTTTCACAAGCAAGGTCACAACTTTATTATTTATTTTTTAATTTGTATTAATTATTTGCGTATAGCAAATGTAATAAACAGGCTAAACAAATCCAATAATAAAATAAATAAATCACAACCATGTTTTTAAGTGTCCAAAATTATGCTTTAAAATAAATCAATGTCAATGTCTGGTACAGACATAATTCTCAAAATAACAGTAAACAACATGGCAGGACCACAAAAATTATCTTTGTATGGTGCCTCAGGCAGAATACTTAATATGCTGCTTTTCTTTAAAGCATAAAATACCTTCATCATATATTCCAATTGCTGCTTTGCCCTCATTGTCATACAGCAAAATGCTACCTTAGAAATCTATAATAAATTTCCATTGTCTGCAAGTTGTCTGGCAACATTTTGCTTATCATTCTGTTCGTGTATAGCAGTACTAGCACTAGGCTCTGCTTCATCCCCTTCCACCATGTACACGGGCCAATCAGAGTCTCTAGTGCCCCTCTCCACAGCCTCAGATGGGATGCTGAGGTTCATAGAGGAGGGATCATCATTGGCTGTAGTAACAAAGGTGCAGCCATCACAAAGTCCAAACCGCTTCATTCCTTGGGACACGATGCCTGAGAACACTCGCCGACAGCCTTTACACACAATGGGCCAGGTGGAGCGATGGACCTGTCCATCAAAATACAAACAAAACCAAATACTTTTACACACATTAAGAGAAAGACTCACTTGCATTTAGTTAGTTTGACTCCAATATAGGAGACAGTCCTATATGAAAAATTGCATTACTAGTTCAATGTTGTTCCATATGTAGGGAAATTTTATTTATTGCATTTCTGAGGTAGCATTTCTTTACACCAAAATTGTATTTTATTTACATTTCTTGTGTTGTATTCTTATCTAATAGTTGTTTTGTCTATGGAGCAGACCTGACTTACAATTCACTGCTAGTATATTCTCTATATAACTGTGTATGTGACTAATAAAAATCTTGAATCTTGTCAAGCTTTGAAAATAAATTGTGCATGTAATTTCATTTACAGTAGCATTTTAATACTAGTTGGAAGGGGGCTGGTGAGGTGGTGAATTCATAATGCTGAATTTTACATGAGTTATATGTGCAACAAGATTGTTGGGCATGTATTGAACTTTGACTAACTGACCACTCTTTAGAAAGTGAAATGAAAAACGTTTTGCCAAACAAGGTTAATTTGTTATGCAATAAAATGAAATACATTAAGTCGCATGAAACATATTAATTTCAACTCAAAAGTAAACTTTGGAAGACATACTGTACATACAGATTATTTCCTAGGGTTTATTGGGACTTACAGAAATAGCATGAGTGCGAAGATGTTCCTGTCGTGTAAATCGCTTGCCGCAGACCTCACAAGGATACGGTCTCTCTCCTGTGTGGCAGCGAATGTGCCTTTTTAAAATGCCCTTCTGTTTGGCCGTGTATGGGCAGAATGGACATTTGTGCAGCCTCCCTGTGTGAAAACACTATTGTATTACAAAACATTCCTGCTGAGGTACCAAAGCCACCCTAAAATTTAAAAGTAAAATTTCTTGTTGCAGTAGTATTTAATAGGTCTTACCTGGATCATCCCCATACCAGTCATTCTGAATCTCCATAACGCAGGGGCCGCCAGGGCCAAGCATGTCATCCAAACGACCAAATCCACTGGAGTAGGCCAAACTCTGTGAAATGTGCTCATCACGGTTAAGGTTGGCACCACCTCGATACAGCACATCTGGAAACTGCTTCGCTGGACAGTTACCAAACAAATTGTGCTGTGTGCTTGGAGCCGGGGAACCCTCGTCGGGTCTTTCCGTGTCGTTATCTGGGCCCTGAAAAAGAACGGCGTCTTTGGATTCCTGTGAAGATTCTGCCTCTTCATCAGGGTCGTACTCAATTTTTGGGTGCACCAACCCCAAAAGCAGGCCTGATGTGGATGAGTTGATCAAATCTGGTCCTGGACTGGTCTTTATTGGAGCATTTATGGCAGGCTGGTTAGGAAATCCTCCTTGTGAGCTTTCACTCTCCGAGTCTTTACTGCTGGTAGCTGCAGGTGTGGAGACAGCAGCCGTTGGAGCATCAGCAGGGCTAAGAGCCTCCGTGACCTGAGAGCTTCTTTGGTCCGTTTCAGAAGTGGATGCCACTGGAGCACTAGTGACTAAAACAGGTGTCACGCTATCATTCTGCTCCCTATGCTTGCACCTTTCCCCTTCACGGTTACAGATCTCCAAGGATGATTTAATGTAGCCCTTACAAAAGTTCACCACGTCAGTCATCTGCAGGTAGCTTGCAGCTGACATTATTTCAATGACATTGTTGCTGCGCAGATCAAGCCGCCCTGAGTACAGAAAGTCCAGGATGAAGGAGAACGCCTCGGCTGTGACGATGTCCAGAGAGGCTGTGCTGTGTCGCTGGACATTGTCCTGCAGATAATGCACCAGCAGGGCCCGAAAATAACCACTGCTGGCAAAAAGAATATTACGGTGAGCCTTGAAAACACGTCCCTCTACGATGATGCTGCAGTCACAGAAGAAGTCCCTCTTACGCTGCTCATTCAGCTCGGACAACAGTCTGGACAAGTAGGAAGGAACTTCCATTTTTACTCTACAGCCATGTGTTTCTCT
This sequence comes from Beaufortia kweichowensis, assembly GCA_019155185.1. NCBI lineage: Eukaryota > Metazoa > Chordata > Actinopteri > Cypriniformes > Gastromyzontidae > Beaufortia > Beaufortia kweichowensis. The sequence goes on from CM032809.1 coordinate 10,108,262, forward strand.
GGCAGGTTAGACATGAAAGAATGAATACATCAGTTAAACTTATATGCATTTAAAAACAACTAGACATGAGTCAATTATAACAATCGCTCCTATAGAAATAAAAAAAAAACGTTGGAGGCAAAACGAATAGCATTATATTGAAAATCAAACCACTGTAACAGTAATATAATATACTCACAAATGAAAAATACTCAATTCCAGTGTTATGGATGTGACATTAGCAATCAAAACTTAAAATATTAATTCTGAAAGAATGTGTATATTGCAGATATATTGAGCCATCTGTTGAATCCAGACATAAAAATATCAGTCTATGCACTAAAATGCACTACACACATCCGATTTTTGAGATTTAACATACTTCGTAGTATTTCTCTGAATTAAAATACACAAACCAAATAATAATACCCAACAATAGAGAAGAGATGACTCTTCAAAGAACACAAAACAGTTATTTTATTTTAATTTCATGTGCCCAATTATGAGGAATATCTACTTTTATGACAATTCTGAAAACAGTACTTTACCTGGACACTATAGTGTTCTTGAACCTTACTATAGTAAATATTGAAGTACAGTACTCGAAGTACAATCAATTCACTATAGTTAATACTACAGAATACTGTGATGTGCATAAACAAAGTGTACTAATTACTATAACATACTACATTATACTACAATGAATTACCGCTAGGTAATTAAGTTAAGCAAATACTACAATATTTTTAATATGCACTTCTACAGCGTTATGAAAGATAACAATAAAGATAAACTCGACATCGTGCTACATCGGTAGTTGTAACTAATGTCAAATATTAGCACAACTTTTATTAACAAACATGATATTCACAGCAAGTGAAACAGTAGCGAACAATAAATACATCGATCATCGAACGTATTAAACACAATATAAAAACACAACTAACTACCTTTAAAACACTCCACGCTGATTCTGGACAGGCATCTGTTTTTACATAAACTCTTTATTACGGTCTTTTAAAAATGTCTTCCTGATTCACCGCTTCCGGTTTGCGTCGTTTTACTTCCGGGTGGAGTATCGTATTATCAAATTATTATATATCTATATATTATGTATCTTAATAATTTATAAGCTGAAGTCATTATTATTATTATTATTATTATTATTATTATTATTATTATTATTATTATTATTATTATTATTATTATTATTATTATTATTATTATTATTATTATTATTATTGTTGTTGTTGTTATTGTTAGTAGTAGTAGTAGTAGTAGTAGTAGAATTATCACACAGAAAAACGTTATGTAAGATGTATAATATAAAGATATATAATAACTTGTAAACGTAGGTTACAAATTATTATATATCTTTATATTATACATCTTATTAATAAATAATATTTTATAAGCTGAAGTTATAATTATTATCATTAGTAGTAGTAGTAGTAGAAGTAATACACAGAAAAACGTTATGAACGTTTAAAAATAATCCATAAATAATACAATTGTTGTTTAAAAATTAACGTACAACAAACAATCTGATATCAAATCTGATAACATACATAAAAATACTAATGAATATGTTTTGTTTTTAAACAAAAGGACGTTATTGTCTTCCTTGAGAAATATATTTTTTCAGCTTTTTCATCTTCATGTCATTTTAAACCTGTTTATGACCTGTTAAAAATGTACCATTGAGAAATGTTTTGTGTTCATACAATGAAATTCAATGGGGGTCAATGTTGTTTGGTTATCAACATTCTTCAAAATATCTTCTTTTGTGTTCTGCAGAAGAATATCAAACAGGTTTGGAATGACATGTGGGTGAATAAATGCATAATATTGAGACATTATCCTAAACTGGGAGTAATGTAAACATGACCATGCAAATGCAGCAGATACATAACAGGTTACATGAATTTTTAGAATATTATGCTTTATTTAGGTAATTGTTCACATGTCCAATCTAGTGATTATTACACTTCGTATCAGTTAATACATATTTTAATCATGCAGCTATTTTACATAATTACAAGCCATCAGACTGAGGTGGTCTAAACAATTAAAAAAACATGAAGTGTATCATTACCCGTAACTACATCAAAATACACTTTACATAACTCTTAGTCTACTAAACATCATGACACTGAGCATTTGGTCTGGATGTGTATCGCACTGAAATCTGAACTGGGTCCGATTTACAACAGCAATGAAGAGACTTAATTACATCACCAACATCGGTCCTCATGAACAAGTACAATAAACAGTCAGCAAGAGGGTTTAGGTACAGGAGACAGTCTAGAAACATATACAATTTGTCAAATGTAAAAAAAGGAATTTGGTAATTAAACATTGAGAAGAAGTACTGAATTGATTGAGGGAGGATGAGAAAGGTGTAAGTCAGCAGCACTAGGAACAAACTGCACAAAATTAATCTGCGCTTATGAGAAGTAATTGATATTGAGCGAGAAAGACCCCTCCAAGTCCCAACAAAACAGAAAATAATGATCGGATAGGGGATCAAATACACTACAGCTTGATCGTGGACATAAAATTTCATATAAGGGGGCTTTATGTGTAAAAAGGTCAGAGGCACAAACCAGATGATCAAAGAAATTAAACCAGACAATTTGAATGAATAGTGCGTTCTGTACCAAAGTGGATGAGAAACCAAAAGATACCTTTCAAAAGCAATACATGGCATAAAATACACACCCACAATCAAAGAATATCTATAGGCACTCCACAGCATGTATTGGTCAAGGAATGTGGATAATACCATACAGATAATCTGTATGAGATCTGAAAGAATCAAATGAATCACATAAACTGAAGCATTGTGTCGAGACTTAATGAGAAAACACAGTGCATACAGAGTTAATAGCATGACTGGAACCTCAATGATCGAAAGCATCAGGATAAATACTGCTTTTGCAATGTGCTGGGTTTTCCATGGGAAGAAAATTTTTGATGAATTGTCAACTAAATCATTGAACAGATCTATATCTCCATCGATGTATATATCTTTGCTAATGTTGTACATGTACATGCTGTATCTAATGTAAACACACACACAAGATTAGATAATCTTGCCTGAAACCAAACTGTGGATCCACTTACAGGCTGAAGATGTTGCTCATTAGGAGATGATGGAGTTTATAAGCTGATCATGGTCCTCACAATTTTAAACACATGAACCAAGACTTCAAATCGTATGTCATTCTGTCGTATGAGGAGCTAAAACAAAACACAAAGACACTTGCATTTACTATCTTTAATACAAAATATAAGCAACATAATGTAAATAGGAGTGACGTGTTTATACAACTACAGTTTCTTTCTAAATCCTAACCAATTTCGTCTATCCCTAAGGCTGTATTAGTTTCTTAAAAATCATAAAAAATGTGACAGAAAATGTACCTAAAAATGTTTTCCCCAGAATTCCTTGGTTTTTAGTACATGCAAATCAGGTTTCATGTTATCTCAACATGAATTAAGAATCTTCCAAAGAGCATCTTAAATTAAACAAAAACAGGAACATCAGATTACATGGACAACATAAAAATTGCTTATTTATTTAGCAATTTTAAAGTGTTGAGAATAACAATTTTTTTAAAATTAATTTTACAATTAATTTAAGATATTTTGCATAATGTATCTTTATTTTATTGTTTTTCCTAAAATACTCTTTTATTTCCAGACAATACAATTGACACAGAAGATGACATGATCCTACCTTGAACCAGACTTCAGACTTACAGGACTGAAGATGTTGCTTAGCAGTAGTGGATGGTGTTTATAGGCTGTTCATGGTTCTTTTATAGTCTGAAATAACTCAGGAAATGACACATATAATAAAAAGCAATTCTGTCAGAAACCTCAAAGCTGCATTAACTTTCAATCGATCTGTAAGTGCATGCAACCGCATTTAACATAACTGACCTGAACAATCAGCAATTAGTAAACAAGATTAAAGATCAATATCAAGATTTCAGAAAAGATTAAAAAACAATCTGCAGAGGCAAACAAAATAAGTAAAAACATAAAAAATGTGCAAAAACAACCATGTTTGGTATGTATTAAAGTAAATTTGGTATAATGAAGGAATTGTTTACCCAACAATGAAAATCCTCATAGATGAAAAAGCTGTATATGACTTAATATTACGTTAGCAATAAATAACTTAATAAATGACTTGTTCCATCTAAATATTTCAGTTGGCACAATAATGAACTATTAATTACAGTCTGTTCCTTAAATTCACAAAACTTCAGATAAGCCAAATGAAAAATTTAGATGCAAAAAGTCACTAGAAGATTTGAAGTTGGGGAGTTGTCAGAGTGTTTACAGTGTTTCAAAACTCAATTTCTTTCCTAGACATATTATGGCATAACCCTATAAAATATAGGCTACCAAATGTTCCAAATACATTTTACTAAATGCAAATAAATTTTACATTAAACTGAAAATTAAAAACCAATGATGCAGAAACGTATGCAGTGGCATAAAAATGAGGATAAAAGGTTTTACAGTAAATCAAGTTTCATTGTCTGTCTGAGAAGCTCTAATTGCATCTTTGTTTTACACCACAGAGTGTTTTACTCAACATGCATTATAACTGCACATTCCCTGACAAAATGAGCTTTGGTGTTTGCAATTATAAACAATTTCCTCTATTAACTTTGTAAGAGATAAAACAGTGCATTTGTGTGGTTGTTGTGGAATTATCTTCAGCATTTGTTCATTATGCACACATTACACACATTATCTTAAAATCACTTTAAACATCACTTTGAATCACTCTTTGATATCTGCATCCGTTTTTCAGGCTTAAACCACAGGATCGAAGATTAGTCTCTATATTTGTGCCATTTTTGCAAGGTTGAAATAATTGAAAATCGAAAATTAGAGCCCCCACTAGATGGCGTTACAATGAGCCACTGCTCAGGGAACGACCCTCAAGGATCCCATGTTTCCTAAAATCATACCACCAGAAAAGAGATAGAGAGGACACAGTGGCCACGCTGAATAAAATCTTTTTATTTAGTTAAACTCAAATAAGCATGCATAATATATTTTACAGTTTACAATAGAGAAGGATGAAAATTGTTTTAGACTGTTACAAGATCTTTAAAGGACTTTCACCAGAAGAGGGAGCAAAATTCCTGTAAGCAACTGGCACCAGCAAGCACTTCACAGCCTTGTTTCTGTAAATGGTACATTAGTAATAAAGAGAATTAATTTTTTTAGCATAGTGTGCAACTGCTATTTAAAGGCAAGATTTGCTCTAATGTAGATCCTGATCTGAGTTTGGTAAAAGTGAGGAATAATATCTTCACAGTGCCCATATATCCTAACATGCCCCAGCTGGCAGCCTGTGGTAAAGCTGTCCGACCGTGTGCTCTACCCCCATTGTCTGCAATGGAATGTGTGTTTATTTGCTTTCTTTAGCCTGAAAATAGCTGTTTTTTAACATTTGGACCAAGATAAAACAAACACGCAGTTCCTGCAGGCTGCACCGCACCCATGCAGCTCTTACAAGTGATTTTTAACACCAATGGGTCATCGGGTGAGTTATTTGTTTGGAGAATTTTCCCATGGTAAACCCATGGAGCACAAAGGCTTCATGGTGGCCCATCTTAACCACAGGGTAGGCGAGTGGACATATGCAGCCATACACCCTCTTTTGAAAATGAAATTTATAGCACCTCATAAAACTCCATTCAACCTTTTAATATCTATATACAAACCAGAGTGCCGTCCCAACTCCTGTAAACTTGTCCTGAATCAAACACTGATGCTCGGGCATCAAGCTGAAGCATACCTAAATAGTGTTTTTGAAATAAAGCTTTTGAAAATATGGGTTAAAAAATTGAGTTATTTTTCAATTCTTTTTTTATAATTTTTTCAGGGTTGGGCATAATTTAAGAGTTTACAAACTGAGTTAAATTTGAATTTATTAATCACCCATGCTACAGAATTGGATTGGGAATGACAGAAAGAGGAAATTCACAATGACAAAAAAGTAATATTGATTACATAAATCAATAAATTAACAATTGAACCATTGATTAAGAATTTTAATCAACACAAAAACAGTTTGTCATTTCTATCTAATTATTTCCTTGTATGTGAAATACATTTTTGTATGATTGCTCACGATTATGCATATTTCTAAATTTTCGAACACTAGTTAATTACTGCCAAACTAACTCCAAACGTAACTTAACTAACTTAACACAAACTTAACTTCTCAGCCATATATATATATATATATATATATATATATATATATATATATATATATATATATATATATATATATATACTGTATATACTGTATGTACAGTTCAAAGGTTTACGGTCACTTCCTCAAACCTCAAAACAAAATGTAACATTTGAATTTATCAATAGAAATGTTTCACATTAGTGACACTAAACCTTTGAACAGTATAAAATATATATATTTACATATGTAAATTGTATAAAAATATTCTCATATGAACATCGGAAATAATGTGAACATATATTATGTATGATGGGTATTTTATATTAAAAGATTATAAAGCAAGAATTGTGCTTATACACATGTATTTCAGTTAAATTAAATTTGAATGCATCCAACTCCCTGCAATTAAATTCATAACCTGAACTGCAACTGAAACTGATTTTAAATCTAGTTTTGAGAAAGCGCACAACTCTGGCCCATGCGCATGAATATTCTCCTGTCATCATAATGACCGATCAGTGCGGGGAGACAGAGCAGTGTAATGGCCCGTTCCGGCACCGAACAGGGCAAAGAGCTGCATTTTCCCAGGCGTGGATGTGCACCACGAGGATATTTAGAGCCGCAGAAGAACACTGATTAAAGAGAGAGACAATGGGAAGAGATTGCCATGACATGGTGGCATTTTCCATTTCAGAGGGCTGCCTCTCATGGGCGCAAAAACTGCTCCGTGAAACGTTTAAATTATCCCAGAATGTCAGGAATTTGTTTTGTGGCACCAACTCAGACCCTCATCACACATTGATCACAAGATCTGAGACAGAGCTTGACTGTCTCTTTTGTGTGCGTGCATGTTGTGGGCGGGTAGGTGGGTGTGTTTGTTTGAGGTGGAACGGTCATAGTATACCACAGTCAACAACAAAAGGTCTGGAGCATTAGACATTAGATGGGGGTTGGGGGTCTTGGTGATATGATCCCATTTTTGGGGGCTTTAATAAGACCGGCGCCCCTCTGTAGTAGTCTGTGAGAAGACACCGCTCTCCTCTGTGGTCAGAATGGAAATTTTGTCTCTCTGTAATTACCACTTAATGTCTTTGTGTCATTCGGAGAAGATGTCTGCTTGGTCCCTTTCGTCTTTTCTTTTTCTTTCAGGCTGACGACTGCTAGAAATAAACATGTCAGTCTTTTATTATCATTTATTTATAGACATAAGAGGGTAATAATTCCCATAAGGGCACACTTCCGGCTTAAGATGAGCTTTGTCATCCTTAGTTGACCACACGGTATTAAAGGTATGGTTCACCTAAAAATCTAAAGTTCTTGAATACAGCGACCTAGGTGATGTCAAGGACTTGAAAGAATCACATTAAAATGATTCTTAAGGTAAGCTATATGTTTGCTATAGCTTAGTGTGAGAAACAAACAAAAATTTAAGTCATCGCTGATAAGTTTGCCCCCCAACATTTAAAAAAAATGGTTTGTTGTGTTTTGTTACAGGTTTGAAAGTATCTTTTCTGTACTTTTTGGGTGAAATATTTCGCAATCAGGAGTAAGAGACCAGTTCTGACCATGAACTGCCTTTGATGAGGTGCAGAATGATTATGTTTGACTGCTGTACACATGATCATCTATGCCTGTTGAAACGAAGGGATTTTGTTTGTGGCAATGTGGAGTGCGTGACAACGGTCCTCCTTGCATGTATGTTTCTGTTTGTCTCTGCGTGGTTTGGATAAATCCGTGTCATTCCCAATGTGTGTTTGCTGTGCCCGAGAGAGCGAGCCAGCGAGTGTGACTGCACGCTGTTGTTTGGAATTGTGCCGCCACTACCTACGGCCCGGCCGTCGCTCGACTGCTCTGGGCTGTAATGACAGGGCCGACTGGCTGTAATTAAGTTCAAACATAGCAGCGTGGTGGACAGAGCTGAAGGCCTGCAGCCCTCTGTATCATGCATGCCGACCACAGACTGACAGCTCTCCAACACTCACCAAACACTGAAACTAAGCCTGGACTAAGTCTAAGAGCCAGAACAGAAACACTGAGGTAGGATTACACTGTAACCCAGACTCACTCCGATTATTACTGCAAAGCCAACATACATGGTTTCAAAAACCAAAGTTGAGACCAGTGTTTAAACCAACAGTTTGATTTGTCCATATGACTTAACCATGGATTGAATCCTAACCCTAACACTTAATGTTCAATCCTCAAATGTACAAAGCCAGGATGGATGGATAAGTTACCTCAGAAAAGTAATTCATAATTTTTACATCATAAACATTGCGTTTAAGTTACTTGTTACAGTTATTACACTGTCTAAAAGGTAATTGAATGACTTCTTATTAATTACTACTTAAATTATTTAAGTATTAACCTATTAAAAACATTGCAACAAAAACTCATCCTCAATAGTTATATTTTTAAATCTGTTAAAGGTAACTTAAATATCACCTGTAACAAACTGTAAACATTACATTTTCAATACATATGTCTTTATATGAATTTCATCAAAATGAGTTCATTTCTAATGCATTTCTACATTGTTTCACACAGATTTGTTGAAAGTATATGCGGTATGTAATGCAAGTAGATGATAAGCAACTTTATTTAAATGATTTAAAAATGAAGAATAATCCCTTTACATTTCCAAGGGAAAAATAATTTAATAACAGTAGGTGGGACATTTAAGTTATTTCACTATTTACTTTAATATTTCATAGTGAAAATAATAATCTAATCTTGATAAACTATATATTGGTGATAAGATATAAAACTTAAGAATAAATATTTGACACATTTTCATTACAATAAACATCCAAAACAAATTAAAAAAAACGTTTAAAAATATCTAATATCTAAAATAACATTTTTAGTTCATACACATTTTCATGTACATGGACAGTTCAGGGCAAGGATTTGTCAAGCTCACATTTCATGTTTGTCCTCACAAACTTCTTCCTTACAAAATTTTCCAGTTATTCTTTATTGTGAACCTCGCAGAAACAAATCAAAATTTTCCAACAGATTTACGTGCAGTATAGCAGTTCACATCTTTAGCCGAGTACACTGGGTTTAATATAATCTGCCAACACTCACATCCACAACCTCAGGCCTTTCATCCACAATTCCTGCACACCCTGTATAATCCTCCTCTTCTTAAATTAACTTACTGCTTACTGGCTTCTTTTCTTTTGCTCTATATTTCTTCAGGAGAAAGTGTTAGGGCGACAAATCTTATTGTTGGCTATGGAAAAGCTTGCTTTAGGAAAGCTATGGAAGCGGTGGAATTCTTGTTTAAAAATCTCTCAGTGAATCAACTGAACTGTGGTAAGTTACCAAGAAATAACAATTAGCAATACTGACACGCACAACCAAGAAAATATTTCAGCAACATAAAATGTTTTCATTCAATACAAACAGTGTTTGCAAATGCTGAATATTAGAGAAGCATTGCCAAAACAATGCAGTGGCATTGGACGCAAGGATAATATAAATTATTCTGACTTTTATTTTCCCCCACCACCACTTGCCCAGCTCATAAAGGATTGCGTACCGCGTGTGATGTGGTCGAGGATCTCAGTCAGAATGAACTGATTACCATAGAGCTGCAAATCCTTTGAGTCATGGCACACAGTGAAATTCTTTAGGTTCTTAAAAATAGAAACAGTTCTCTTTTCTCCCGATTTGTTTTTCTCATTGGATGTCTGTGGGGCATCCTCTCTTAGTTTAGAGACTCGAATCATAACCAGACCTTTTCTCTTTTTTCAATTTCTCCTTCCCTTCTGTCGTTGGAGCTTGTTTAATCTCAAAAAGAAAATTGGCTTAGCGTGGGAACGACAGCATTCTTCGGGGATACGTTTTGTTGTTTTTGAGTGTGTGCTGTTATTCGAGTCAGCTTGTGCCAAAACCTCATAAAGTAAGATAAAAAAATGAGAGGGAGGCATGCCACAATACCATGACAAAGACGGTCCCTGCCTACCGCTCGAGATCTTTACAAATGACAGTCTTTCGCAGGAATAACGAGAGCTGGAGCGAAAGAGAGAGGGAGGAGAACGACATTTGGAGGGAGAAGAAAAAAGGGAAAGAAATGCGGATGGGTCGGGGGGAGCGGCGGAGGAAACATTCCCCTGGCCACATTAAAGACAAAAAAAAGAAAACAAACAGAAAAACATGTCTGACATGAAGACGCTGGTTTCTGTGGCGACAGACAATGGCTGCTTGTGGCCTAGTGAGGCCTAACCGGCCCGTCTGGGCCCCGGCACCAGCGAGAGTTACCGCAGTCAGGCCCTCTATTGGGGGCTCGCCGCTGTGGGAAAACAGCTTGAAAGGGACCTCGCTATGGGCCACAAAGGGCCCATTCTGCTTCCTCTTGTTGGCTTTTGCCCTTCTTATTTATCTTCTGGGAGCCGGATGAGCCGGGCATGGTGGAATGGGTAAACAGTGCTGCTGTCTTCCTCTGGCAGAGGTGGAGGGAGGTGGTCTCCGTACCCACCGCCCGAAATCACACGCTGCTTTTGATAGCAGTAGATGCTGCCTGACGCTCTGTCAGCATGAGGGTGTGAATCAAGGCATCGTAGCTTTGAGTGATTGAATCGGCCCGATGTAAGGCGTTTTAGAAAACGCTTGTTCCTTACATACTACAGTACACATACAGCTATTGTCACCACAAGTTTGATCAATTTATTCTACATGTGTAAAGTAGAATGTAAACATTTTTAACCCTTTTTTTATATTAAAATTTTAATTTGCAACACCGATACATTAGGAGAAACAACCCCAAGGTAAAATGATGTTATATCTATATATGTTATATGACTCATATCTGAAAAAAACCCCAAACAAACTAAAATATGATAAAAAATAAATAAATAAAGATTAAAAACAATTTAAAATGTAAACAATTAAAACGTTTTTTATTTGAATTTTTTCTACGATGAAAAAACATACAAGTAAAACATGTAAATGTAAATAACAAAAAAACAAAAAAACAATGTAATTACACATTATCATGTCAAGAGCCCTATATAAGAAAAATAAAAAATGAAAATATGTCAAACAAAATTCATAACAATTTTATTTATGTATACTGTATCTTGGTTTTCTATATTACAGCAAAAACAGAGGCCTAACTTGAAGATGAAGACAATGCTGACCAGTCAATTGACAAAATATATTTGGTGTTCATGTGGGAAACATGCATATAAATAAACATGCATATTCATAAAATGCAGAGCTGTGTCACTTATGAACCTCTGTGTCTGGCACCCTAGTAAAAATAAGCCCCTTTGGGACTTGACACCACTCGCAGTGAGGCCTTTCTTCTCCAACGCTCAGCGAGTAAAATAAAAAAGACCATCAAAACACGAGCTGATTTTGGGGTCTGCCGCTGAGATTTACACATAAAGAGAGTAAAACTATGCAAGATGTGGCAGAGCTGGTTAGGTCCATGTGGGTGTGTGTGTGTCAGGAAGCATTAATGCAGAAGAAGCGCTTGAGGAAAAGCGTGTGAGCTTTGGCTGCAGTGATTTGGCAGCGTGTGTCATGGAGTAACATTTAATATTGGAGCGGCGCATTGTGCGTGTGATGGAAAGCGGGAAGCGTGTGATGGTGCGTGTGTGTGTGCGTGTGCTTCTCTCTATGAGAGAATTGTGAAAATATGAGCTTGTTAATTTCGAGTGTGGAGCTGTTCTTGTTGTGGTAAAGAGGGAGGACCCTCAAAAATCACTGAAGTGGCCAACCAAAAGCGTAGCAACTCTTTCCCTGCTTTGCTCAATACCAGTGTTTCCTTTGTTCTCTGGATCTCCTTCTTCTTTTTTCCCTTTCAAACTATTTTTACAGATCAACTTCTTTATTTATTTACTTAATTCCCCCCTCTGTTTCTCTCATCCAATTTCCACTGCAATTTTTCCTTCTTATTTTGTCATCAATGGAGGAAGTGTGCCATGACAAAGATCAAAAACTCAAAGGAAAAGGAGGAGAACGGGGGAAAAAACGAAGGATGCAGAAAACCCTGCGAAAGAAAAATAATCCGAACGGAGAACGAGAAGAAAGCTTGGCTTTGAAGCGGGTGGACAACAAAAATAACGCCACAGACACCCGACTTCATAGATTTTTCTCTCGAGCTTCTTGCTTTCTGATGGAGCCTGTGGAAATGAGATCCAGACCCGAATGAAAGAGGGACTGGTAATGAAAGGAGATGGAGTCGGGGAGGATGGAGAAATAAAAGGATCTCTTACGCTCATTTTGACTTGTTCACCAAACCATAAGCCTCCCGCAACGGTCAGATGCCACACGTCCACGCTGTGCTAATTGGTGCCACCATATACCGTACTTATGCAAGCAGCATGGAGAGGCATATCTGAGCAAGAACAGACCCTGATTATATCCATGAACAGACGCACATACTGTATGCATGGAAAGTGGCCTAAAAAGTGCTTTGACACTTATGCAACACAACATGATAAAGTGGCAAACAAATAATGCTTAAACTTTTAACTTTTCCCAGAATGTTTTTCCAACTGGTCATTTTTTATTAATTTTCAGTGTGTCCCCTCAAGTTTACACAGTTCATCACAACTAAAGTTTGCCAAAAACAAAGTATAAGCAAATAATTTGTCTTAATTGTGACTTAAAACTTAACAAACTTGAGCTTAAAATTTAACAATCTTTGTTAAATTCTTTGCCCTATTAGTGTAGTTATAATTTTAATAGTGACATTGTATGATAATGATACTAATGCAATGACATTCAAATGAAAATTCTGCCATTATTTATTTACCCTCATGTAATTTCAAAAGAAGTTATTTTGAAGAACGTTGGTAACCAAACAACATTGGGCCCTATTGACTTCCATTGTATGAACACAAAACCACACAGACATTTCTCAAAATATCTTCTTTTGTGTTCAGCAGAAGAAAGAGTCATGTACCGTTTTGAATGACATGAAGGTAAATAATGATAAGGGAATTTTTATTTTTGGTTGAAATATCCCTTTAAGGGCACCCACATTTTTTTTTCGCGTCTGTACATTGATATAAGAGTATGACTTGTATGAATATATACACACTAGGAACATGTACAGCCCTATGGAATCAGAGCTACATGCCAAGCTAAAGACAGAGAGGTGGTTTCGAGTATTGTGTAATGCAGGGCATGCTGTTGTCATTCTTGGGTCAGTAAGGCACCACTCCTGACAGCAAACTCCTGCCAGGAACTTGTAATTCAAGTTACCATGACTACAATAGCACTAGAGCTTCCCACGGTAGAGGAAAGAGAGAAACATGAAGGCTTTTTGCATGTGTTTTCAGCACTTTATAGTGTGAACTTGAATGGTTGCTATGAAATCATAGTGTGCTTGTCATTGCATGGCTAGAAACAGTTATGTTATCATTCTGGAAGAGATTCTCTGTTCAGACACTCAATGGCTCATTCCACTCTTGACCTTTCTTCATCTCTTTCTCTCTCTCTAGACAGACAGATGGTGTCAGTTCACGGTCACTATCAGAGTCGCTTTGTCTGTTTGACCACAGACATTGGTTCATGTCCCACTTAATATTTATGGTGACTACAGACAATATTTAAATGATTCCTCCTAGCATTATAAAATAGATTGTCCCGCTCTAAATAACACTATTGGTTTGGTTAATGTTGTTGGGTCGGTCTGGTCAGAACGCTCAGAGTGATGTTTTAACAGCAGCACCACAGAGCCACAGTGTTTACATTTTTGGGAAAATCAACCTACCAATGGATTACTTCCAGTTGTCTATCCACATTACATTGGGATAGGAAAAACTTAACATCAAAAATTTTACACACGTCACTTTAAAATTATTAGATTTGGGCTCCCCCTCCTTCCTCAATCAAAATATGCTTATGTTTAGACAGACAGATCAGTATTCCTAACAGTATGCAGTTTTTATGGGTTGATTCGTGAATCGTTAACTTTGGCCAGTGCCAATCCCGAATGAAATGGTCCACAAAAGTATTCAGACATTTAAAATGTTTAAATGTTACTAAATTAGATAGCAAATTATCAAACCATCTTTCGTAGACAGAAATATAATTGTGCCAACATAAATTAAATTCTTTAATTAGAAAACTAACATTTTATAAAAAAAATATTTTTGAAATGGAGCACATAATAAATAAAAAGCTGCCAATAGGAGTCCAGCATAGATAGAAATTTCTACAGTGTTGTTTAAAAAGCTTCTCAGGTTGAAACCTCAAGAAACTGGATGATTAAATGTCAAGAGTATGATTTTACAAAGGGTGACGACTTTTGAAGATGATCAAATATAACATAGTGTTCATTTATTTTGGATGCTTTTAGTCACAACATAATTCTCACATGAAATAATTGTGTTATTTTGACGAGTTTACTACTACTCTAAAATGTAAAAAAGCGTTTCCACAATTTTGATCTAAAGGTGTGAAATGTTTTGCTAAAAAGAATAATTTGTTTTTTTACCACTTGGCTTGCACTTATTTGCCTTTATGCATTAATAAGTGTACATTTTGTGTGTATTTTAATGTCCAAAATACTTTTTTGGGCCACAATATATGATTACATCTTTTCCTCAGACAGCACAGAATCACTTCCAGGACATTCAGGAGAGTAAAGCAACACGTAGAGCATGGTGCTAGCAATGCCAAAGTCATGGGTTTGATTCCCAGAGAACTACCAGGCACCAATTACCTGTGTGCTGTGCAGACTCCTATAGACACATTCTCATGTTCACAGACTGTGTGCCTGTGGGTCCAAATTCAAGGCAGTGTTCCCACAGCGGTCTTCCTATTGTCCTGGGACAGAGAGAGAGAAACTAATTAAAAGAGTGGAAGAGAAGGACTAAAAGAGAAAGAGAAAGAAGAGGAGGCAGAGTAAAGATAGAGCAAGATGAGACAGTGGAGAAAAGAGGCTAATTGAAAGGAGAGAAATGACAGAGAGAGAGACGAGACATGGGATGGGAGGGTTGATGAGGGAGGGGTAAGAGAAGGGAGGGGTGTGGGAGTGTAACAGGGAGTCAAAACTGGCAACTTTACCAAATTGCCCAAGTTCAGACTTATGTCGCTGTTGCACAGAAGAGGACATTGGTATCTGACTAACTACACTAGGCTGAAAAGCAAGAAATAGGAGGAAATAGTGAAAGAGAGCATTGTCAGGACTATCTCACTCCTGGGGGTCCAGCCATGTCAAAACTCTGGTACACATCAGAGCAGAAACAAGGAGCAGACTAAATCATCGAGAGGGTTCCTATAAATCCACGCAAGCTGTACACTTTTATTGTGGTTTGAGGATAGAGAGAGAAGCAGAAACAGAAAAGAGAGGGATTGAGAAGAAGGTGGAGGAGAAAAGAAAAAGGGAGGGGCGTGCTTGCATTAGAAGGTGGCTGGCTTCCTTACAGTTACATTTGAAGGCTTGAAGAGGAATCCATCATCTCAGATCTTCTCAACTGGATCGCACTTCTTCATCGCTCCATTGCTTCATCGATCTGACAGTCGTTCAAAGGGATTGTGGAGGACGTCGTGGAGATGAAGAGACCTCATGATTACAGTTCCCCAGACTCGGACACGGATGAACTCATCGATGTTGGACAGGAGGACAGCTACTGGTGAGGAATTTAAGAAAATGCTAAGAATTAGTCATGAATATGACACAAATGATATGACTGTCACTTCTTGTACATGAATGCTCAACTGATTAAAAGTGGCTTCATGAAGGTTCAATTATATTTAATTGTATCCAACATTGACCAGCTATGCTGTAGTTGTTTACAACGCAAAATACATTTAAGGGACCAGGTGTACCTTTACGTGGGCCTTCTGGGTTTATGACGCACACATCATCTGATGTCTAACCATTAACAATCAAAAGTCAATGTTTAGACTATATAAGATAATCATTTTTAATAGTATTTTTTGTGGAATGAAGAATTTTGTTTATTGTTCCAACAGACTCGAACCGGGTTTGTTATGGTGGTTTTA
This sequence comes from Beaufortia kweichowensis, assembly GCA_019155185.1. Taxonomy (NCBI): domain Eukaryota; kingdom Metazoa; phylum Chordata; class Actinopteri; order Cypriniformes; family Gastromyzontidae; genus Beaufortia; species Beaufortia kweichowensis. The sequence goes on from CM032809.1 coordinate 10,124,451, forward strand.
GAGAATATATTTAGACTATATTTAGATTTAGCTGCTATAGAGACACACTGCCCCCAGTTTTGGGAAAAACAAGCATAAAAGTGAGAAAAAAAAGTGTCATTATTTTATTTTGCATAAGCAATGACACACTGTTCCTGTTGGTGAAAAGTAAAGTGGCGCAGGTGTTTATGACGTTGGGCACCTGTTGCCAAAATCCCACATACCTGTATGGTAAATGCTAGGCCTATGATCTTATTTGATTTGCTCTTGAGAGGCGTTTTCTTCCTATTACTGTAGCCCTGATGAGTCCTTTATTTGCGTCAAGCTTTGTCTGTTTATTTCTTTCTGTCTGTTTTCTATTTTTTACTGGGTCATATTGAGTCTTTGATTTTTCAGTAGAGCTGTGACACAAATCAAGAGCAGACCAGAGACTCATGCGACCATCGATTGGTCTCTTTGAATCGCGCTTCACGATGACCAATCATATTTCAGATTATCGGCTTTCATAAATCCAATTTGTCAAACTCTTAACCGGGATGCAAAACTCTATACAACATCAGAGCATCTTTACAGATTTTATCCCTAAAACGACTTTTCTTCTTGGACTACATTTGTGTTTTTCTAAACAACACAAATGTTTGCAAATTAAGTTTCTCGATGTTAAAAGGAATGAAACTAATATGATAAAAATAATAGTTATGCGTGTAAGTCAAACTAAAAGCAAAACAAACACTGTCATTCTGTTGGCAGTGCGTTGAGAGTGCCCATGCAAACCAGATCCACATTGAAGGATAATACCAAGTATTGATGTTTTCAAAGTGCACGCAAAACCCACTATTTCAGCATGCCCTGCGGATATGTAATCATCGTGTCTTTTGAGCTTAAAAGAAAACGCTGAAGAAAATGTAAGAATCATAACATATCAGCCATCTGACAATAATGTCCAGAAACGCGTTAAACCAAAATAATCTTGTTTTCTGTTTACCCCGGCGCTCCCGTGTCTCGCTGTTCCCCAAGACAAATTAGATTGGGTTTGATGATGTGCAACTGCGTTTCTGCCTTGTATTAAGTACAGTAATGACAACAATATGCATTGACATCAAAGCTTAAATCTGTACCCTTCCCCGCTCGCCGTTTCTTTTTCTCAGCCCTGTCACTGGGTCCATGTCTCCAGGCAGTACCTCACAGATCCTGGCTCGCAAGAAGAGAAGAGGGGTGAGTTTACGTCAATCTCAGCTTCTTTTTATCCCCTTTCATAGTTTTCCCATTGCTTGTTGCAAAACAGACATCGAGTATCATTCATGTGTAATTTTGCTACAGCCTTTGGAAGACTCTTCTTGCCATTTTCTTATTCTCGAAACTCTTCGCAATGTAACTCTCTGTAGCTAGATTCATTTCTCTGACTTTAATTTGCGTTTAACTATTTGAGTTGATTTTTTCCAAAATCTGATCTGAAGAATGCTGCGACTAGGGCCTCGACCACAAAAATAATTCAGTTAGCAAATGCTTTCCATCTCAAATCTTGTTCTGTCTTTGTATTTATTCCGCTGGATTCCACAGATAATTGAGAAGAGACGCAGGGACAGAATCAACCACAGTCTGTCAGAGCTGAGGAGACTCGTACCCAGCGCCTTCGAGAAACAGGTAAAATGTTTTTAAAATGGCTGAGAGAGTTTAACGGACCAGTTCATTGTTGTGTAAATTCACAGAAATCAAAACATTATACCTAAACATTATATTTACCTAACGGCCAGGGCTCTTCTAAACTGGAAAAGGCTGAGATTCTTCAGATGACCGTGGATCACCTGAAACTGTTGCATGCCATGGGTGGCAAAGGTGAGAGGAAAAGTTAGTGGAATATAAATTTACTTAAACAAAGAATGCAATTTTAATATATAATAAAAATTGTGATTTAAAACTTTTTTTAAATGTTCTACTATAGCTGCCATAGTTTTTGATAGTATCTGATAAAATGGTTAAAAATGAAACTGTGATTGTCTTTCTCTCAGGCTACTTTGATGCCCGTGCTCTGGCGGTGGATTACAGGACTTTGGGTTTCCGGGAGTGTGTTGGAGAAGTGGTGAGATACCTGAGCTCTCTGGAGGGGGTTGATTCTTCAGACCCCATAGGCGCACGCCTCGTGTCCCACCTCAGCCACTGCGCCAGCGAGCTGGACCCTCTCCTCCAGAGCCCGGCTGCTCTGCCGTTCCCTCCCTGGCCTTGGTCCACCTTTCCTCAGCTCTCTGCTACTTCTCCTCCCGGTTCCTCTGCCCCATTTGCCCCAACCTCTCGCCGGGATCTGCCCCCCCATGCCACCGCCGCCCTGCTGGGCTACCCTTCGCCAGCCCTGCGTGTTGGGACTTTGAGCCCTCAGAGGGCGATACTGAGTCCAGCAATGACCCGGGTGCATCGGGTGCCCTCTATCCCCGGCCATCCTCACAGACTTCAACAGCACTCGCCAGATGGACCCACAATCCCATCACCTCTCCAGGCCGTCCCGCCACCTTCATCTTCTTCTTCCAACTCCTCTTCTCAAACCGCCCCTCCCCAGGTTTCCTTCAGGCCCTTTGCACCTTTGGGGTCTCCAACACCGGCTCGTAGGGGTTTGGGTGCTTCCAGTAAGTCGGCACAGGGCTGGGGCACAGAGATTGGGGCGTTCTGATTCAGCTTCCCGGATTTTATGAGGAACAAAACATTTCTTGGTTAAATATCACCTGTGTTTGAAAAAGGAACTACAAAGCATTGGACATATAAGCAAATGTGATTTGTAAGTTTCATATTAAATTGTTTATACAGTTCAACTTAAAACTGCAATGGCATTTAGAAAAAGGAAAATGAGACATTTGAAAAACACAGTTTATGCCAGATGGAAATGAAATGAACTTTAAAATCCAAAGGGTAAAATCAGCTCTTGTAAAAATTCCATGCAATGTAGACTCTCGGTGAGACTGGATGAGTGCTTTGATTTTGGATTCCAGCTCATGAGGGAAGCTTTGATATTTCATTTTTTTACATTAGTGTATTTGTTTACTCTGTCATTTAAACGTTACGTTCACGTTGATTCTGACAAATATGATATATCAGACATGTGACATGGAATTTCTTGAGAAAATTGACAAATGTGCCTTATTAAAACTGTTCCACTTATGCTGCAATACAATGCACTTACTTGTGTGTTTGCAATAACATGACGTTTCCAGAAGGTGGCAGCACTACAACACACTGTGTTTGTGTAGTTTTGTTATTATCCATCTTTTTCTGAACAGCATAATTAATTGAAAGAAAACGTAGAAAAAGATAGTGCTCTAAGAAAGAGTTAAGAGATGCTTACAAACAACACAAATTGGCACTTATCTGAAAGACTCCACTGGGTGCTATAAGAGCAAGGTGCCATTTAAAGCATGCGTCTTCTTTAGCTGTCTCCAGAGGGGGTGATGAGAACACAGCGGTTCCACGGCCACTAACAACGTGGTGGCTGACGGCTCTGTTTCTGCAACAGCAAGAGGAAACCAGGCCTTGTGTGTCCTCTTATTGCCTCTGCCAATGACTCTTCAACTACAGGCTGTCATTAAAGTGCAACCTCTCTAACCCTCTCTCTCTCTTCAAAACACACACAGGAAATAAAAACAGGATCTCTATACACCCTTATCCTACTTTTTATACATCACAGAAGCAGAAAGTTATGTAATGGGATAATAGATAGTCAAGGAGTTCATTATCACAAAAATGAAACCCTGAACTATGAACAATGTAAATTATACCAAATGTATGAAAAAAATCAATAATGAAGCAACAAAAATTTTAGTTGTAGGAACAATAGTGTAAGAAATGATGTTTTGATGGTATGACCATGTACAAGGTTAGTACATTTTGACACGGCACAGAAAGACTGTTTTGAACCAATCACACAACTCTGATGTCATTTTTACCTGCTTTTCTTGCTAAATTTAATAAAAAATTAAATAAAGCATTAAAGACAGTCTATTAAACGTTAAGCACAAGTCAAAGCAGCTAATAGGCTGGAAAGGGCAATCGAGGAATTGTACTGAAATTTATAGGGAGCATATATGAAAAAGCATACTTTGTTTAAATTATTTTATAATCCAACTTGTAGATTAGTTCAAAAGTTATGCTATAATAGTCCATAACTACATACACGCAACTGGCCGAGCAATGATTAGATACTGTGCAACAACATGAGACACACTTGTGCGGTTAATCCACAGCACAACTGAACACAATATACAACAAAGGACATCAATTACATCTTCAATGTGGATTTACTGGACAGTCTTAAAACAGATTGCCAAGAACGCCACCGGAAAAGCAGAATGCATCATTAACAAGACAGTCTCAAATAAGGATTGGTATTGACCATGAAAATCAAATAATGATGTGTTTAATCACCAACAAAACAAAACATCAAAGCGTTGATGAGACGTGATGGACAAGTGCTGTTTTCAAAGGCATGCAAGAGTGTTTTTGGTTCTCGAGTTGTTGTTTGTTTGGTTGTGTGTTTTCCCTAGTTTATACTTTAAAATGGGCATGGAATGTGTGTATGCGTGTTTTAGACTGTGGTGCGACTTTGCGTCTGTGAGGGATGTGGCGCAATGTGGAAGCATGCGGCAGATTCTCATGCGAGTGCAGCGCTGTATGTGTGTAATTGTGTGTAGACAGATTCGCGTGTGAGCGTGCTATGTGTTTATGTTAGTGAATGGTTAGATCTGAGTGTGCATGTGTGTGGATCTAGTTCTCTGTTGTGTTGGCACCAGCAGAGTCAGACTACAACCACAGCTTCCAGTATGGGCCACCACAATCACATGAGGCCAGCTTTCCCACGGGGAGGGGCCAATGAAAGTGGATGAAGCAGATAGGCAAACCCAAATGGAGAACCAGGCAAAATAGACGTCAAAATAATTTTTGCTAGTGTTTAAAGATAAAAAAAAATCCAGTTTAGGAAGTCTGACCTGTGGTTATGTTCCTTCAGCAGGGAACTAGGAAATCTATTATTTAATTATTTTATTTTAGTCATTAAAATTACATTTCACACTTTTCACTTTTATTCAATATTTTAAACTACTCTTAGTGTTATTAAATTAATTTCTATTTTCTAACACTAATTCTGCATTCAAGACAACTCGCATTTAGGATATTTCCCACCTCCGGAAAGTTCCCAACCGGAAATAATGTTTGAAACGGTACGTGCTCTTTTAAAGTTACTCAATAATTTTAACGTTCTAATGTTACTAAATCATTAGTGTTAATAATATTATATTGTTACTAAACAGTTTTAATGTTACTGAATCCAGACGTAATTTCATATGGCTTGAGGTGGGAAATATCCTAAACCCGAGTTGCCTAGAAATATTTTCAGGTATAGACAAACGCACATGATAAACTAAATATTAGATGTAAATCTTTTATCTATGTGTACTTCCTGAACTTTTTGTATTGCAGTAAGTTTACAAACTCATCAACACTCTTATTTGCCTGGCTAGAGAATTTCTCCACATCATGTTTTACAAGAGCTTCTTTGTCACAAGGACTGAAAGACACTTAATCTTCAGGTTGAGAGGAACTTATCAGTTCAGAAATGGCGACTAAGGTGGAAGAAACCCCATGATTTTCGAAACACTTACATAATCTTTGTTGAGTCTGATGATGAGGAATGCAGGAGAATCACATCAACATGATGACTTCAACAATTTACGAATGACGTTTTATTCTCTCTATATTGGGTGTCAACAGATACATCATGCATGTGATACTGCCCTCTACTGGTTGAGTGCTTGGAAATTCATTCACTCTTCCACCCCATAATATACTATTATCACAGTCAATTGAACGTTTTTTTTAAAAGGAATTTCCTGTTGCTAAAACCAATATTAGGTAATATTTTAGCAAACACTAAATGTCTGAACGTTACAAATCGGATCAAATGTGGACTTAAATGCGAACATTGGGTTTAGTGGTCCAATGTTTCATATAAAACTGAAACTATGACACATTATCTGAATATAAATGTGTTCGACTTAATGTCAAGATTTACCAACAAGTTTTTGAAACCAAAAGTTAATATTATTAAAACAATTAATTCTATACATAATTATTCTATACATTTGTTAATGCACAGTAAAACGAATGTACTAAATGTATTACCTTTATGTAGTATTACTATAGAAGGAATCACACAAAATCGGTACCTTTATAAACAACAATGAAATTCAAACTCAACACTACATGTGTTTCATTTTATTGTTGTATGTCAATAGGAAAAAGCACAGAGAATGAGGCCTTGACAGTTTGCAGCACTGCATCCTGTTTGTGTAGAGCTGATAGGCCTGAATAATCATACTGTGCATCTTAAAGCCTTCACACACTCCCAGCGTCTCACTGTGACACATACACTCCTTTACTCTTTTTGCTTTTGATTATGTTGTTTTACAACTCTGGTCTAGCTTTGGCTTACGAGACACAGAATTCAACTGTGCCTGTCCATCCATTCAAAAGCAGCTTGTTGCATTAGATGCTGATATTATATACTTTGCAGTTTTACATACTGTATACCTTATTAAAGAGGTAAGTAAATGATGCTTATAGCAAATAATAATAATAAAAAAACTTTTCAAGCGTTTTGACCTCTCACATCTGGATCAGGGTCAGTGAGCTTAAGTGGCTGGATATAAAGAGCTTACAATCGTTGTGTATACAAAAACAGACAAGAGTGACAATCTGAATATTACTTTCAGATCTGAGACAACTGTGAACAAACAAACAAAAATGTATGTACATAGTCCGGTAAGCTTAATGAAATGGGTCACAGTTTTACCCAATGAACCACTGTTTTGAATAACACTTTAATTTCTATGATAGTGAAGACTGTGATGGAACTTCTAACATCTCTTTCAATTGCCAAATTGATTTCTACCTGAGTTGGTGTATTTATCAGGGGTGTATCCGTCACATCTTGCCCTCCAACTATTGCATATGACAATAAGGCTCTACTTAGTTTCATACATACTGCAAACTATGTTATTGCACCCCTTCTGTCGAGTTGAAACACCTGTCCTGCAGGTTTTCTAGACTTCTCAGCCACTTCCTGTAGATGCTTTATGAAACTATTTTATATGGAAATACTGAGAAATGAAAGTAATCAGCACTAGCATGTTGAGGAAAGTTACTAGTTTGCACCTTATACACCATTTCCCTCTTGTGGGATGAGTTAAGACTGTTTTGGAATGCACAATATACTGTATAGGGATAAATATTGCCATTACTACAAGCGTGATTACTGTAGATACATAAAGTGGCCTCCTCACCACTAGAGGCACCAGAGATCTTAGGGTCAGGCCTGGCTGAGAACAACTGCTTAAAGTCACTTTGGACAAAAATAAGACTCCACCCATTGGTTAGTCCTCATCAGCGGTCTCACGTTTTGATTCGTCCAGCTTTTGCTCCACCAGCTGAGAAGCGGGACTTGGAATAGACACCACTTCTACGGCGGGTAAGACGGGACCGTCTTGCTGTACGTCCTTTCTCTGAGAGAGTTCCTCCTGATGACAGACCCAACACATTGCAGTGAACAATTTTGAGCACAAAAACCTCAATTTTATGAATGCAAATGAGATATCAGACTAACTTGCTCAGGGAACCGTTGATTCATAACTTGATCACCAAATTCTTGAGTTTCCACCTCTTCGCTGTTGGAGTGGCAGCTGGGGCTGGGCACCTCTATTCCATGGCTTTCCAGTATGGCTGCCTCTGAGAATAAGAGAAATAGGTAACAATAAAAGTTTAAGGGTTTATATGTAAGCAGCCAGACCTCAGACCAAACGGTTTCATGGGATAAACAAAAAAATGTGCCCTAAACTAACACAGTCTCACCTATATTGGCACGTCTCTTCATCTCCTTCCTCCGATTGGCAAACCAATTGTACACTTTGAGTGCTGTAACCCGTTCAAACTCGGACAGTTTGCATCCTGAAACACATTTAAATCAAGGGAGAGTAAAGTTGTCTTTGTACGCTTAGGGGCGGTTTCCCAGACCGGGCTTAAGCTTAGTCTCAGACTAAAATGCATGTTTGAGCCGTCTTAACTGAAAACAACTTGCTCTGACATATCTAAAAATATATCAGTATCATTGCTTTGACTCAAGATTCACATCAGTGACGTTTTTTGTAAGGCATGTTTGTAAAAACGACTTAAATGTGCTAATTTAACTAAGGCCTAGTCCTGGATTAATCCAAACCCTGTCCGGTAAACCGCCCAATAGCGAGGCAGTGGTTGCATTGCTTGCGACTGACCGTTTCCACTCACCAGGTTTCTGAATGACAGCATTACAGGCGTTGGCAATTTCCTCTCTTTTGGCCTCATCAGGATACTGGTTCTCTATAAAGAAGCTAAAAGAAGAACTAGAGATTAGGAACAATACTATTGTTGTCTGCCCTTAGAGAAAAACACATGAATTGCACACGTTTCTCACATGTGAATCCCATAGGATCACATGTGAAAGACTTGGCAACATGTTATAACATAATCATATGGGTTACACATGTGATCACATGGGTTTTTACATGAGATTTACATGAAAGTGTTCCAAAACACACCTTTACTTTTTGTAAGGGTAATTATTATGAATTAGTCTAATGCATCGCTCAGATCTATTTGTTTATATTGCAGTTTCACTAAATAAGTTTGAAATATTAAATAATTTTATCTCACAAATGTATCGTAAACACACAGAGTCATTTATATTACTTTAATATTTAATGTATGTCCTTTTTGGAGCTGTTCACTATTTTGAGTACCACATAAGATCACACAACAGTATTTTAATATAAAATTATTTATTGTGGTCAACTGAATAAAGATATACAGTTGGGATGACATGTGGGTGAGTAAATCATGTGAATATTGCTAACATGATCTTTTTATTTGTCTGATCATACTTGCCAATACAATATTTGTCTTTTTTTGGGGCGCTGCTGCTCCCCAAAAAAACTGGAAGAAACTGGAAGCAGCAGGAGATTTCACACAGAAATAAGTGAATACCCATATTTAAGAACATAACAGCCATAGAACACTGAATAACAGAGCAGATGAATAAAACAGGCTACACTGGAGACTACTGTATATTGAAGCCAATTAAGATTTAATGACAAAGTGGAAAATGAAGAAAACGTTCCACCTTTCATGGGTACATTCTCCCCCACCTGGCTATAAAATAAAAAAAACCTCCATAAATATAAGGTTTGTGCCGCAATAACAGATCCTCTAAATTATTGTTCTCTCATCTCACTATGGCCACATAAATACTGCAGCTAAATACAGATTTTACAAACTGCTAACTGCTTGTCTGAGTCGTGGTGCCACCAAATCACAGAACTGCGGAAGTCTGGACTCTCTCTCCATGTAACACAGTCAACAGACATCAATAATTCACTCTGACTTTTACTTTTTTAACAAACATCGGGGTCATGTAGTAATGTATCACTCATTGGCTGAGAGTCATTAAAAAAATCTGAGAAAAAAAAACTGAGAAGAAAATCATCTTTAACAGACTATTAATTTCTGACCAGTGCTAAAGAAAGCAACACTTTGTACTTTACCTTTCCATGATTGACTGGCACTCTTTCCTCCAGGTGAATCGACTCCCCCTGCGCAGTCTGAAAGGCCCAACCGCTGCTCGGTCTCCAGGGCTGCCAGCCAACCTCCAATCGGGCTCCTCTTTAACCAGCGAGCGCATGGACAAAGTGGCACCTGTTGTGAACATTAGCCAAAAAAATTTAAACCTTATTTAGTAAATAAACACGATCCAAATGACATTGAAATATCAGAAAAAAAAACCTAATTCAAATTAAGTTTTACAAAAGCCATTCTCAAACATCCGAAGACCCACAAAGTATCAGCCACCTCAAAGTGCAGTCGTGGTGTACACAATTAAGAGTGTGTTTCCCTTAAACGCATGTGTTACCTGTCTGGGAGTGTTGAGCAGAGTACCAGGGAAGAAGATGCATCAGAAGTTCTCTCTGCCTATGCCATGGTGTGTCAGTCCTGCTCCTGGGAACCTGAGCATGCTGGTTTTCACTCCATCTGATTCCTTTAACCCATTTGGGCAATCAGAAAACTGTGTTAACTAGGATCTCATTTGTAGGCCTAAAATGTGTTATTCATGGCGACAAGTATCAAAAGTACCAAACCACTGATTAATGATAATTCTTTAGAGAAATAACGTCTAACTAGTGTTAAAAGACATTCAAACTGATAATGTGATTAGGTTCCTGGAGTCATGCTCAATTCACTAGCACTGTAGATAACAAAAAAGCAACATGCTTAAAGGTTTTGTTAGTAGGGTCGGGTGTTAATCGCACCTCGGTGCAGAGAGGACATGAAAACCAGCATTTGAAAAACCCAGGGTCAGGACTGAGAGCTGCGAAAAAGGGCATAAACTGGAAGATGAAGAGTAGAAATGGTCCTGGAGGGCTTCATCATAACATTACAGTCCAATCCTGCTCCTGGTGGCTATTGTCCTGCAGATTTCAGCTCAAGCTCTATTCAAACACACCTGATATAATCAGGTGTTACTTACATACTATTTTTTACTTACATACTATATAGTATGCAAATTGAAATCAGTATTTAAGATAAGTCGTATGTCTAAAATGTCTGTAAACTATTTATTTTCTATAGTGCTTTCACAATTTTCATTGTTGTATATGAGCTTTACATACATTATAATTAAAACGAAATAATAATAACAATAAATAAAATCAATTAAACAAGACATTATATGGTATCAAAATACATTGTATCATACCAAGTTACAGCAAGTTATTTTCTATGCAAATAAGAAAGTGACTAGTGGACAACACTTTAGTAAATTATTTTCAGGTTGTTTCTGTTGGTACATCACAGGTGAACAAACATACACATCACATGACAATGAAAACATAGTGAATGTTGTATACTAAACAAAATATGCATACTACCCCTAGAACAAACTCATTCATTTAATTGAATTTAATACAAACTGTCACAGTACATGATTTCAGATCAAAATAACAGGCAGGTGTGTTTGATGAGAGCTGAAAACAAACTCTGCAGGACGCTGGACCTCCAGGAGCTGTACTGCATTACTTCATTAGCTCCTTCAAGCATCAACACACACTGTATTATGAATGCGACATGACGTGAACGTTGGCGTTGTTACAGCCTAAAAGCTTCTTAAGCCTATTTACAACGCCAACACTTGACAATTCTGCCAAGAATAGCATTAACCTAAGAGCATAATTGATGGGAAATGACACCATTTGATTGACTTTCAATTCAGTGCGTCTGCAGTTACATGTCCTTCCAATACAGCCTTTACTGAACAACAAGTTACATGATTTTTCATATTAAAGCACTCAAGGACCATGAGAACTGTGTAGGGGAGATGGCAAAAGACGACAGAACAATCAGGCCACCACATTGCTTTAACCTTGCAGATGCATCACAACTCACCTGGACTGTTACGCTCCAGCAGGTACCAGCGGTAAAACGCCCTGCGTTTGGAGTCACTCATCTCCAGGCCTTGCTGTAGAAGCCACTGGGAAATGTAGCTTTGACTAATACCTGCAGAATATAATACAGACATAAAGAAAGGAGTAGGTTACAGACAAGTGGCAAAAATAATGGAAACATAGTAAAATCACGATCATTGTTTTCATTTATCCCACTGAAATGGACAATGAAGTCAAAAAACAAAAGTGACACTATTTACTTTTGTAAGTTTCTGGTTTTATTTTGCAAGTTCATCAATTCATAATTTGTGTAAATCTCAAATGACTTAAGTCACCCAGCCCTCGTTTTAAAACCTCTCCCCTCCACATACCCACCTCTATTCTTATAAAGAATGCCTACTTTTCACAATCCAAACAACTGTTATTATTTGCCTTTTCATACCCTTTCCATAACCATATTAGAAAAGTAATGGAGAAAATGATTTAAATATTAAATGGATCCAGGTTTCTATTCATACAATTTAATATTTCTCATAGATTCTACACAATTTGTCATTTGCTTTTTTATTATTGCATGAGTAAAAGTGCTCAAAGTACCTGTGACTTGCCCCACAATGGCCTGCGAGATTCTTCTGTTATTCAGGAAAGCTTTTATCTCTTCTTTCACAAGGTTACTGTCCCTCCTACACATGTAAAAGCATTACGGTAAAACTTGTGAGCAAAACCACTAAAGAATAGAATGGTGCAAAAGCTTCGTACTGTAGCTTGAGATAATAATGACATCACTTTGTAACAAATCAAATGCACAACTGTGCCACAACCGAAACATATTTTGTGGCATTCTTCAGACATTTGCTTCAGTAAAGATAAATCCACAGAGTACTTAGGGAGGTGTGAGAGGCAGTAAAATACCGCCTGCACTATTTTTTTAATTACCGGTCAATTTACATAAGCGTCAGACGGACATCTTAGGCTACATCCCTTTTTTACTGTTCACTATGTGCGTCACAATTTTAAGATGGAATGTCAAGTTAAAAATAGCTGCTTCTGAGTGCAACAATACATTTTGTTTGTGGAACAAAAAAAACATAACAGAACCAGAATAAAAAGGAGAAAAATATACCACCTGCTTTTACAATGATAAAAAATTTAATTGAAAATCAAGTCACACAGTTACTGTATTCTCATGATGGATCAATTCATCTGTCACTTTGAATTCGACAATAACTTATTCATCTTACAACCCCAAACATGAACTCAGATAAAATCCATTTGAACCAAATGTCCACCTGACCTGATTTAAAAAGGGCTCTTGTTCTCCGAAAATTACATTGTTGCTCAGGGACATTCGCTGTCATTATCAGCTGTTATATTAATCTCTCTCTCTCTGTAGACCTGAGAACAGAAGCCTCATAAAAGCAGCTCAGATGGTGTGCTAATAAATATATACCTCATGTATTCCTCCACCTTCTCCTCTAGATCCCAGTCCTCTTCTGGCAACTCGTAACTGAACGACCTTTGAACTCCGCTGGGCGGGTACAGGGGAGGGGGTGAGGCTTCGTAACTGTTGCTAGGTGATAAAGCAGAATCCATAACAGGGGTCTGAGTGGTTGCTGAGGTAAGAGACGATGAGGAAGAGGATGAGGAAGAGGGGGCAGCAGGGGCTGCAGAGGTAGCGGCACCGGACTGGGCTGTGTGGCTGTTGCAGCATGGGGTACGATGGTCTGGATCAAGCCTCTCCAGAGACTCCAGGGCTTGAATGATCTGAGGTTTGGTCATCCCTGACAGCCTTAAACGCTGGAGCAGGTCGATCTGTTCGATGGTATAACGTGGCTCCACATCACAACACTCCATCCTGACATCTGGAAGACCACATGAGATTGTTAGTTTTAAGGGTGATACTAGTGTGATTTATAATAACAATCATATTTAAAACAAAGAACTTTTATCATTTTTGTTCTTTAAAAAAGTTTAAACTACACCCCCCATCTGGCATTGTCTCTGCATATTTAGCAGGGACAAGAAAAGGTTTTAAGACATACAAACTCTTTTCAAACTTTGTTTTTGGATAATTTGGTATATTTACAAACGTTAAGATAATGGTCAGTCAAATGTTTAGAAGAGCCCTGGTATTTTTAACTGACCAGATTCTTTATAGAGCTTCTTGTTCTTGCTTTTAATCTGAGGTTCTTTGCATGACAGAAAAAGCTGGATGTTCATCTTGCCGCAGGCCCTTTTACTATATTCTAATAATCACTGCCTTTGACCTTGATCACACCTCATCCCCAACTTGGCCTGCTTTAGATCAAGGTATTTGACAGGCCAAAAACCCCAAGAATGCCCCGATGAAGCATGATCAAACCCTGGAAGTGACACTAGTGGAAATACGACTGGTCCTGTCACACACACTATTACTATTGACTAGAGTATTAGTCAATTAATTAAAAACTCATACAGCACTTTAGTATTTGCACAATGAATATCAACTGGTTTTCTTTGTCCAATCTATCTGTCCTAGATCTAATCTAAATTGTTTTTTTCTTCTTAACAACACAAAATGGTTTGTTTTTTATCCATCTATATTGCATATTACTGTCAATCTCAATATATACCTTATGAAAATCATATCTTTTTGGTTTTATTTGCAGTAAAACCATAGCACCTACAGATTAACCATTATTTTACTATAGTAACCATAGTTTAACCACTATGTTTGTAGTAAGACTATGGTTACATACATGACAATCAATCCGCCAAAAACATTACTACATTACTTCTAAAGTTTTTGTACATTTACTATAATAAAACCATCAACTATGTTTTCTACTTTTACAGTTTACTTATTTCTATTCTTAACCTGCATTGCAAGACTGGCTTTCTTTCAATGCAATGCAAATCTAACATTATAAAATATATAATAACTTAAAGTTTGTATCATATGTTTGCACATCATGACATTTGTGGTCGTACCTGAGATTTGAGGTGATACTCGGCCCGTTGGGAGCGGTTCAGCGCGCGGAGCCGCGGCAGGAAGGCACCACTGTCGCATGGTCACCCGCAGGGGACAAGGGGGCTGTCAAAACACCAAAACAACTCCAGCCGGGTTGTAACAGTTTGTCATGCTTAAATAACGATGCCAAAATATCAAATCAAACTGTCCGCTTTGATAGCAAACTCCACAAACAGCTATATTAAATCTGTAGTGATGAGTATTTAGTGTGAGTCTCGCGTTTAGCTCGCGCTAACTGGCTAGCCCCAGCGGGCACGCGCTGCCGTGCAACTGCAAGCAAGTAATCTTTCCCGTCTTTGTTTTCACACTTGCAGCTGAACCCGATGACTCTTGGACGACTCTTACTTCTGGCAGACAACACGTAAAGTAGTAAAATACTAGGAAAAGTCACTGCTTCGGTTTTTTTATGACTCGTTTGTCTCTATATCATTTGTTATGATTGCGGGTGTGACATGCCTCTGTAGCAGCACAGCTTGCATACACAGTAACTGTATCACCGCTAGCAAGGAAAGCTACGCGATGCGCAATTATCCGCCTTACCTCCCCGTGCTACCGTCTAATGCAGCCCGGGCTGGAGATGGTGCAGCTGGAGACACTCTGGGTTCTCTCCCGGCGCTGTCTTGCGCTCCGATTCGCTTCAACTAGCTAATGAAGGTGATCCGAGGAGGGTCACATTGTCCCGGGATGCCGCAGCATAATATTACTGGATATATGGAAGTCAACAATTGACCTCTCACCCGTAGCGACAGTCCCATGTGGATGCAGGAAGTCATCAAAAAAGCCAAAACAGACTTCCAGGTTTCCTCCTTATTGTCACGCAAAATGAAATATTTGGAAAATTTATAAATTGAAAATATATTTGTTAAAATAACAGTGTAATAGTAAATACATACTGTATGACAAGTTTGCATTATGCATATATTTATCATATTATACAGGACTGTTATTCTGGACGGATTTCCATTTTCTTTCTTTTTTCGATCAATAAAACCAGGAAAACCTTTAAAATGTCATCCATGAACTGTAAACATGTAAACAATATTGTATATTACATACATTATGCATATATACATACATTTGCATATACATATATTTGTATGCTTTAATAATAAATTCTTTAAAATAGGCTATATGACCCTGTCTGTGATTTACTTAGTATTTTTTGTGCAAAACAATAAAACGTAGTGTCAATGAAATCATTACTTTTAGTGTTGAAGTTGAAAATTTAAAAACTGTATCTCAACTGTATCTATAATACACACATTTTCTAATTTTCATTGTTTTTATGGTTATGACTACTTTGATGCTTACAATTGTAACCAATAAACAGAAAAAATTTAGGTGACAACTAATTGCAAATTTCAAATGTACACAATTTAAAAAATATTAAATGATCAACAAGTTAAAAATCATTATTTTCATACTTACTTATCAAGTAATTGATTCATGTCAGGTTTATTTGGGACATTAAAAACACTGTTTCAGGATGGAATGGCCCCGCCTTTTGCTAATGTGTGAACTACACTACTATTTTTCTCAAACTGTGAAAGACACACCTTAGGCAGTCTAGCACCGATCAGCTTTGTTTCACAGCTTTGCCACTATCATTCATAATAAAAGTGTGAGACAACATAGTGTTTAAAAATGTCCTGGGCTTTTCTAGAGACTCTTGTGACTGGGGTCAACAAGTACTCTACAGCTATTGGTCGTGTTTGGCTGTCAGTGGTGTTTATTTTCCGTCTTTTGGTGTTGCTGGTGGCTGCAGAGAAGGTGTTTGGTGATGACCAGAAGGACTTTGACTGTAACACCAGAGAGCCAGGATGCCACAATGTCTGCTATGATTATTTTTTCCCAGTATCTCACTCTCGTCTGTGGGCCCTGCAGCTCATCTTCGTGACCTGCCCTTCGTTCCTGGTGCTCCTTCATGTGGCGTACAGAGACGATCGGGAACGGAAGCACCAGCTCAAACATGGAGAAGGATGTTCTCATCTCTACATCAACACCAGCAAGAAGCGTGGCGGGCTGTGGTGGACATATCTTTTCAGTCTGATGTTCAAGATTTCAGTAGATGCTGTTTTTGTATTCCTGGTGTTCTACATCTATGAAGCCAACTTCTTTCCTTTGGTGGTGAAGTGCAATGAGAAGCCCTGTCCCCAGGTGACAGAGTGCTTTATCGCCCGGCCTACAGAGAAACGTATCTTTACCGTCTTCCTGGTGGTCACCAGCCTTTTGTGCATCCTGCTGTCCTTGTGTGAGATGTTTTATCTCATTCTGAAACGCTGCCATGAGTGTTTCAGCACACACGGACTTAAACAGAAGATGCATCTAGCAACCATTGATTCTCGAGCCTGCATAGAGAATGAAGATAATATCCAGGAGAAAACATTATTAGAGATGTCTGCTGAACATCCTCCCTTGGACAGTGCTCCTGATTATAAACTGGCCATACAGTCCTAACAGCCAGACTTCTTCTAAGGAGATTTTTTGTTTGGCACTCATGTAAACTTTACATCTTGATGTAGTGATATGAATGTGCTTTATTTGTTTTCAACTATTTTACAGCTTAAAGTTTTTGGGGGGCATTAACAATGACAGGTTTGAGTATTGAATATTATATCATCTTTTTTTCAAACCTCACTAATAGTGCTAATTTTCTGAGTGATTTGACATTTGTGAGTATATACGCATATAATTAGATTTTTTAGTATAACTTTGTTTAACTAAATATAATAAAGCAATTGTATTATACAAATTTTGAATCAGAAAGCCTTTAATATATTTCTTTTTTTAAATGTGTGCATTTTGAAAATGACATTCAAATAAAGCTTGTCTTCAAATTAATGTCTTTGCATCTGCTGTATTCCATCAGGTTACACAATAAAATACAAAATTAATAAACTGGACATCAAAACAACTTTTTTGATATTCAAAATCTTAATTACTATATTAATATTTTCCCATCTAGTTTTTTTAAGCAAATACACTTTATTTTCTTTAAATGTGATCAACATCTTTTAAGTTTGTTAAATCCTGACAAGGAAGCTGATGAATAAGTCATGTAAGATTAAACTTATCAAATGTGAAAGCGGCTCATTGGCACCACTAGACACAGTTATTAACAGTAACTCCCTTTAAAATAAACACATACGCAATCACCAAACCTGAATCAAATCTATTATTCCCAAATTATGGCTGGACTAAATAAATAAAAACAAAACTCACAGAACATTTAGGTGTGTTTGGCTGCATGTTATCTTGACTTTAGACTTTCGTACCATGAGTTCTGCTATCCAGGTAAATAAAGGCTCAGCTTTTGGCGACAAGGCAGATCTCTTAATCTAATTTGGATGAGTGTTAGACTGAGGTGATAGAACGTTGTCTGGGTAAAAGGCTCAAACTTTAATTTGAAACAATAAGCATTCACAATCTATGACTACATACAGGATATTGTGTTAATTATTTTAAATATTGTTGAAAAGATTTCTAAAAGAAAAATGCTAATTAATGTATTGCCACCATTTATTCTTGTTAGATGTTGTTTTTGAATGATGAACACACATTTTTTGTGAGGTACCAAGCTAAGAAGGCCTCTTTGTTATTCTTTCATATCTGCTCAAAATAATGACATACAGTACTGTAAAGGTGCCGGACTGCCGGTACGTTTGTGTAGTGGACTATAAATCCCTATACTCTGGCCACTCTAGCTGCTCCTAAATATCCACTATACATCAAATTAAATCCACCACAAACATTTCAGAGAAAATAAGCCACACCTCTTACATTCAGAATATATAAGGGGTTCACACAGGGCATGACAAACTACACAAGGAAGGCTGCGTTACCAAAGATGCACAAGGTGTATATTTAGGTATGAAATTAATTTTTTCTGTGTTTTTCCACTTCTCTTTTTAACAGGTTTATTAGTAAAGGTTAGTAAAGAACATTTTTACAAAAGTCTTAAGAAGATATTCCTCATATTTCCTTTATCTTATTAAAGTGAACACAGAAAGCAGCTCCAAATCTGACGTAAAAAAGATTTTGTACTATTATTTGTGATAATAAGTCCCTAAACGTTTTGAATTGCGTGCATTTTACATTTACATTTATTCATTTAGCAGACGCTTTTATCCAAAGCGACTTACAAGTTACCAGTGGCACACTGGGAGTGATTGGGCACCACAGTTGTTTTCACCTGGTGTCCAACTCTCTAACCACTAGGCTACAACTCCAACTCAATAACTTGATATATTTTTAATATTAGTAGCATACTATAACTAATATTAAACATTTCCCTGCACTGCTGTATGACGCTACTGTATATATTTGTTTTGAAACAGGTCATCATTTTTCATCTATTCATTTATTGGACGTGCACAAAGACCTCTTCTGAAAACCTAATCGACCAGTGACCACCTCCAAATGGACTGGAAGTCTCTAGAAACGCTCCTCAGTGGGGTGAATAAGTACTCCACGGGTTTCGGGCGCATCTGGCTCACTCTGGTGTTCGTGTTCCGCGTCATGGTGTTCGTCGTGGCCGCCGAGCGCGTGTGGAGCGACGAGAATCACAACTTCGACTGTGACACCAAAAGACCAGGCTGTCCCAACGCATGCTATAACTATTACTTCCCCATTACTCACACGCGCCTGTGGGCTTTGCAGCTGGTGTTTGTCACCTGTCCCTCCTTCCTGGTGGTGATGCACGTGTGGTACCGTGAGGAGAAAGAGCGCAAATACCGCCGCAAACACGGAGAGGGCGCCAAACTCTACGACAATACGGGACAGAAGCACGGGGGGTTGTGGTGGACCTATCTGCTCAGCCTAATCGCCAAAACGGGCATCGAGGTGCTTTTCCTCTACCTGCTGCATCTGATATATCACAACTTCAACATGCCCCGCAGCGTGGAGTGTGACGTGGAGCCGTGCAGAAAGGTCACGTGTTACATCGCGCGACCCACCGAGAAGAAAGTGTTCACGTACTTTATGGTCGGAGCATCAGCTGTGTGCATCGTGCTGAACATCTGCGAGATCTTTTATTTGTTGTCTATGCGCATTCTACAACGCTGCCATGCGACACCTGACAGAAGAAAGTCAGCATGTGTTGCCTGCAACACTATCAAACTTGTGGATTATAAACAGTCTTAAAACTATTCACTTTTGAGAAAAACAAATATTTACTATCGCAGTTTAGACATTATATGTATACGGACATTTTTATAAAATTGGTAATCAATGTACTTAAAACCATACTACACTTCCTAAGGGATGTACTATTTGGTTACCAAAAGGTGGCACTTTTGCGCATTTGTAAAATCTTCAATTGTGACAATAGTTAAAAACATAACGCAAAGCATAAAATGAGCAACTGATTGCTTAAATTGAAGTAAAATGATGTTTTTTTATAAAGGGTCTGTTTTGTAAAAGCATGTTTTAGAAATTTTGTTCTTTAAAAAAACAATAAAACAAACAAATCATTTGGTATTTAAAAAGATTTTGTTATCCAGAATAACATGTTTTACTGTTAGAATACAAGTGATATTATGCGTCTTTTGTGAAAATCAACATACATATTTATCTTCTTCAACTATAAACTATGAATTGCATAAACACTTAAACGGTATGTACAGCAGTCACTTTGATATCTAATACACAACTAAATAATACCAATAAACACAGGACTTGTGCACATTTAAGAGCTGGTAAAGAAAATCTAACAGGCTTATAATTAAGAGAAGAAGACTGATATTACAACTAAACCTGTAATGTAAAATTATTTTAAAATAGTAAAACTTAATTCATACTTAAGTAAAGTTAAAATACAGAGAAAACGTCAGCTGAACAATGATGCATTACTGTACTTTCACACCAGCTTGTCACCGCATGGTAATGTATTTGAAGGCGCTTCCCCCCTGACAAACACACATCTGTGTGACTGTGACCGCAGTGGAGTCTGGTTCTCTTTGCTGGAAGATTTTGAGAAGTGCAATGACCTAACTGGTTGTTCAAATGGATAATTCAGGTAAGTTACTGAATATATAGACAAGAAAGACAACTAAGTGTTTGTACTGTAAATCATTTTGGACCAGTGTTGTAAATTAGCAGCTAATAAGTTACAATATGTTAGTGGCTGGAAACAGGGTGTTGTTGAACAGGTGTTTTTTCATAGTGTTCATAGTGTAAAACAATAGAAAAAGAAAGACTCTAAATGAATCAATAAAAAGGCTTCTTTAATACACATTTGTTGTTCAAGCAAAACTTGTTGTATAAATGTTTTATTTATATTGTGAGTTTATGATGTCTTAAAGTTTACAACAGGACACAGGATAATACTTTTTTACACAGGATAAAATCACACTTTAATAACTTTTGACACAGCACTGTTAAAAATCGTGTTTTTTTTATTTTTAAAGAATCTAACAAGCACATTATCTGTTAAGTTTGCTCTGCCAAGTGTACACAGTGCATAATGATTAACTGAAGTGACATCTCTAGTTTAACTCAAACCCTGTCAATCAGTTGTGTTGTGCTTAAAATGATGTCCACCCACACTTTCCTTCAGCTTCATAGACCTTTCCAGAGAAAAAAATATTTGAAATGTTTCCCTGCACACCAGTGTAAAAATATGACCCCTGTCACATTCCTCTCCAAATCATAACTTATGCTGTTTAGGAAAATTATGGGATGCTGGAACTTTAAAAGAGATTAGCTGTAGTGATGTAATTTAATAGAAAGACAGTAAATTTCGAAAAGAGTTCTGGATTTCTGTTTCATGTCTCAAGTCCCTCTCTCTCTCTCTCTCTCTCTCTCTCTCTCTCTCTCTCTCTCTCTCTCTCTCTCTCTCTCTCTCTCTCTCTCTCTCTCTCTCTCTCTCTCTCTCTCTCTCTCTCTCTCTCTCTATCTCTCTCTCTGTCTCTCTCTCTCTCTCTCTCTCTCTCTCTCTCTCTCTCTCTCTCTCTCTCTCTCTCTCTCTCTCTCTCCCTCTCTCCCACTCTCTCTCTCTCTTCCTCTCACTCCCCCTTAGGGATGTTGGGCAGCAACCTGGATGAGCAGAAAAGGTTGATGAAGATAGGTCTTAGTATGGTGTTATTAGGACATGTAAATTTTCTGTTGGCGGCTCTGGTTCATGGTGTAGTACTGAGGTACTTCAGTCTCCATGTGCGGGGACAGGCCATGGAAAGCGCCATCTCCAACGTCATTGCCCTGGCAGCAGGCCTGGTGGTAGGACATGATATATTTAATATTATAATATTATATTTTTCTGATGACAGCAATCTGCTTAAACAGTTAACCAACTGGTCCCAAGGTAATTTTTAGAGAATGAATTGAATCTGTTTCGTTGTAGTTAAGTATATTTTTTTTACGATTAAATTTTGTTGCCTAATGCAATGCCATTTAAACATTTAGTCTAATCTTTTTGGGGGCTTTTGTTTGACAATTAAATTACCATAATGTATAATGTTATTTTTAGGGCATCGTTAGTGGCATACTGACTATTATTCTCTCCAAAAACATGAAGAACAGGATACTGGTAAGTGTTTTGACATTGTCTTTAACTCTAATTAGAGGGATTTGTACACAGAAATGCACATTTGATTATTTGTCCACCGTTTGGATGTAAAGCTTTGGGTTGCATCATGCTGTAAATACCCGAAGAAAAAGTT
Organism: Beaufortia kweichowensis; assembly: GCA_019155185.1. NCBI lineage: Eukaryota > Metazoa > Chordata > Actinopteri > Cypriniformes > Gastromyzontidae > Beaufortia > Beaufortia kweichowensis. The sequence continues at coordinate 10,146,599 of CM032809.1, forward strand.
AAAGAAAGAAAAAGACCAAAAGCCAAAAAGTGTTGTCATTGATTTATGTGTTTGTGTCAGTGGCAGGCACCTGCTTCCTCTCTCATTCATCAGGGCTTGTTGTCACACTCTCAAAGCGTTTGATCACCAGCTTGTCAGTGAGCTCGCAGCTGCCTTCACATTTAATAAACAGCTCAGAAATTTTAAAACCCCTGTGATATAGAGAAGGGATAATCCTTTTCCTGGCACTTGAGTTCACATCTTTCTAGTATATATTGCTAAAACATTTCTCTTTTTTCCGTAGACATGGTCACTGTTTGTGTTAAGTGCATTATCTGGACTTGTGGCTGCAGCTTCAGTCGTTGGACTGACCGTGTCCTTGGTGAAGACCATCATTCACGGTGACAAGAGTCTCCTTGTTTACTGCGGATATACTGATGACATGAGTCACATAAGCATTGCCAACCAGTGTCCTTTTGACCCCACTCGTATTTTTGTAAGTATAGAATGTGAAATAGTAGTGAATGACTCTGAAGTAATGTGTGTGTATCATTTCATTTCGTGATGATTACAACAACACAATTACGTCATTTGCAAAACCCACATATCTTGTTATTTTACTGTATATTAAGAATCTTCTCTTAGCTTTTTATACAAAGAAAGTTCATAGTGACCACATCTGTCAAGCTCCAAAAACATCACCATAAAAGAATTTTTAAATTATTAAATGATATGCTTTAAAATACTATTTTTAATTTTTTTGGAGCTTGACTGCTCTAAAATAAGATTTGGGGAATCCTAAAATATTTCTTTTGTGTTTCTACTGTACACAAGGGTAACTAAATGATGGCAAATGTGATGTCATCAAATTCTGATATATTTTCTGGATAAATTGATTTGTTAACCTTTTGTCATACACTGTAAAAAAATATTTCTTACTTATTTTTGTTGTGTTTTTACTTTTTCAAGAAAACAAGTGTTATATCTTATCTTATAAGATATTATATCTTATATCTTATAGCTTATAAAAAAACTTAAGAATTTTTATATATTTGTACTGGAAAACAAGACAAAAATATCAAGAAATAAATTTTTTGCCACGTATGTAACTAGATCTTCAAGTGAGCACATTGGATCTTACAATTGTTTTTAAATTCTAACCTCATCTGTTGTCATGATTTATTTTTTGTGTGAGGATTGGTGGATGTAATAAATCCCCAAAATTTCAGTTGTAAAAGTAGGGTCAAACAGACAGATAAGAATTGAACTGGTCAAATTAATCTCTAACAGTAAACAGAGCCACTAACAGTAAATGATGTGTTTTTTCTCAGAGCACCACTATAGTCCTGTGGGTCCCGCTGATAATCATCAGCGCTGTGGAGATGCTGTTCTCATGCCGCTTATTTAAAGTCTCCATCTCCTTCCTCTCTCTGCCCTGCTGCCTCGGCAAACACCTTCAACAGGATCCGAGCAGATTGGTATGACAGACTGTACCCTGCTAAATTAGCATCTCAGGAGAGTTAATATTCAAATCTTAACAAACTATTAAAAATAATCAGCGCTTAGGCGTAGGTGGACTCATCCTGTGAGTTTTCAGCTGCACATCTGACAACTCGGGTGGTCTTCGTAATAGATGCATGAGAGAGTACTAACAACATGTGTGACTGACTCATGGTTCCCCTGTATGGATGACTCATACTGCAGTCATACTGTACTGGTATCACTGTGTTCCGTTTCAGATGAAAACCCAGAGAGTGGCCGAATCCCCTCTGCTTCCCTGTTACGCACCCACATCCCATCGTTGTCAAGGAGATGAGGAACGAATGCTGCCTGTTAGACCCCCAGAACGGCAAAAGCTACCCGGCAACTCACGACCGCACCACTCAAAAAAACCCTCCTCCCAGTTTAACCGAGAAGCTTTGGAAAGGTCCAGTATCTGGATCTAATTATAAGCCCTGCTATGACATTGGCCTGCAGGAATAAAGGCATTTTAACACAAGTGTTACTCTATTAAAAGGTGAGGAATGTTACACAGGTGCCTGTACAGTTTAAGAATTCTTATTTTGTGTGTTATGTTCATATTGCTATTAACCCACTACTGTGTGGTTTTGCCCTGGGGGATCTTTTTGTCGTTTCTCTCACCCCATTTTTCAAACTTGCACCTGTTTAATAGCATGTCATAAAAGGTCCAATAAAGTTTAGAAGTAGCTAGAAGTAGTATGAGTTTGACTGTAAATGAGATGTTGGTTTGGAAAACTTGGTTAAGTCCCTATTGTGACTACATGGTTTTCTATGTGGTAGTTCAGGATAACATTTTACTAACATTTTACGCCAACAGATCATTTACCATGTAGGATATTTAACAACTGTACACAATGTCCCCTGAGTTTATACCGTAACTAATTGAAAATATTTTTAACAAATTAAATCATGTTCATCAGAGTGTCTGGCACAAATATATATTTATTTTATACAACTATATAGGCGATAAAAGTTTGGACAGACATTTCCTATGTTCCTGTCGGTTATCTTCAGATCATGAAGTTCACAAAAGAGACAGAATTCAGTATCATGACTAATGTTACATACAGTAATACCAGTAATTTAGTCTCTTACTTCTGTCAAAATAACAAACAGTCTGCAAACTCTGTATAAAATCTAGAGGTACTTTATAGGTATTGATGCAATGGAAACTAAAATGTTGTAAAATTAAGATCTTTGTTTTAATGAAAATCAACAATACTTGCAGAAGAGTGTTACTACAGTATACTTAAAGGGATAGTTTACCCAAAAATGAAAATTCTTTCATCATTTATTCACCCTCATGTCATTTCAAACCTGTTCGACTTTCTTTTTCTGTGGAAAACCAAAAATATGAAGAGCATTAGGAACATTCTCAAAATATTTACTTTTGTATTCCACACAAGAAAAAGTCATATACCGTATAGGTTTGGAATGTGAAAAAAGATCTTTGTAGATATTTTCAGGTAAAATATCTCTTTAAGTAATGAAATACCGAGAAGGTAGAATATTTTTATTTATGCTGTCTGGATAGTGTGTACAAACAGTGTAATACTGATAAACTAAAACTAAAGGCTGTATTATTCCAATAAACACTGTGAAGCAAATGTAACTTTTTTAAATGTTAATGTATTTATTTTACCTTATTAATATTTGCTCCATAGCTCAGATTCTTACATTTTAAAAATCTATACATTTATCTGTCATGTATATGTGTTTTCTTATATAAACAGGTGATCATGTGACCACACAACATACTGATACAACATAAACAGGTGTTGTGCAAGCTTTGTTTCATTAAGAATCACTCTCAGGCAACATGCTAAACACATAAGTATATTTGTTTTCACCGTCAGTAAAAGGGGACAATCAGTATGTCCTCGCATGAGGTTTCATGCAACATAATAAAGGAAAGTTGCCATAGAGGGTGCAGCATCAAATATGATCTCGGTACAAATATGGAAGCAGCGTGGATGAAAGCTACACACAGAGCGGGCTTGTGAGCTAGTGTCGAAGCTCGATCACTGTGTTTGTACAAAGCAGGAGCACCTGGAAAATTCAGGCAATGGAATGTCAGTTCTTGCATAAAACAAAGAAAAATCAAACTTTTGACATTTTTTTCTTTAAACTTGTTCTTTCAGAAGTGGAGATAAGCCCTTAGTGGTCGCTTTCAGTATCGTGTATCCAAACTGTTTTAGATGAGGCTGTTTATCTAAATGTGAAACATAATCATAAATCATAGCATTGTACATTCCTGTTTAAGTTGTTGATGAATCGCTTGAAAACACTTTTTAAATTACAAGAGTACTGTGCGATGAAGAATAGTGGTATCATTTGTTTGCTGCTTAAAACCAGGGGTTCAAAAACTCACTGTTGCATACAAATTTTGTATAGAACTACACAAAGTGATACTATAAAGTTAGCACAGACGCATACCGAAACATGCAAACCTTCACTCTTGCGTACATACAAACGCGCATAACCACACGCACACAGATGAAGCGCTTTTCAAAAGATATGTGCTACCAGTGTCTTTGATTCAAAACACAACGAAAATACTGTATATCCCCTGATGCAAACATTTCCCACAATGCATTATAAAGCCTTGAATTAATAACAACTTAAACAGCATAATACATCACGTCTCCGTTCAACAATAAAATCACCCTTGGTAAAATAACATCATAAAAATGCAAAAATAAATAAAGAAACATGGAAGCAAACCACATATTTACAACAACGACAGCAAAAAATAAACAAACAATGGGATTCTCAGCCTTCTCTTCGTAAAAATAAAGATCATGAGCGCCGGAGCGGAAAAATCCCAACATTCAGTCATTTATCAGTCCACTGGGTCAATTGGAGGCAAAGTTTTGGATGCTGGCTGAAGCTACATAATACTGCCGTAAAGATGCAAAGAGTAAAAAGACGTCTATAATTTGCCTTCTTCTTTTATCATAACATGTTTCTATATGTATTTATACTGTATATACACATAAATATCAATATAAAAGTAGATTATGGGCATGTGCCCTCACCAAAACAACTGGGAAAAAAACCAAGAACAGCACAAATATTAAACACAAGAGGATCGTGGGGGAAGGAAAGTGGGAGCGCATGCACGACTGCTAAGAAGAGACATTCTATTTGGAAATCAGCCTGTGATATTCTTGAAGTCGAGCACTCCACCAGCTTCATGCACAGGTGATGCGCGGCAGACAGACGTCTTGGCAGGTGTCATCTTTGCTCTTCGGATGTACGCATGTCCTTTTTGGAAAAGACTGAAAGTAAAATTGTTGCATTTTTTTCTTTAAAACTGATCCATGTGGAACACAAAAAGAATGAGATACGAAAGCATTCATGCATTGAGCAACAGATGTCTGGACAGATTTAAAACTGCGAGGCGCTGCTGGGGTCACACTGCAGTAGCCGCACAATGGAGGGATCACTTTTGGCACCTTTTATAAACTCTTCCAAAGACAACTTGCCTAGATAAGTTGAAAGAAAAAAGACACAAAGCTCAGAATCATCGTTCCACAGTCATTTTTTGTTTTTGATTTCTTTAAATAATGTTGTACAATGATCTACTTCTTAATAAATGCATCATCTATTACTGAGAAAGTCTAGATTTTTCTATAATTTTGCACTCTGAAACACATTTAAACACATCTTACCATCATTATTCAGGTCCATTTGTCTGAATATTTTGTCTGTCCTCTTCTCAGGCGTGGATTCATCCTCAGGCATCTTCATCACCGATGACACCATCTTGTAAATGGCCTGTAAGAGATAAATGCAGATATTACTAATAATCCAATTTTAAAAAAGAGCTAAAATATCAATAAACCAGCATCACCTTTTCTAACCCTCACAGCTTCTACAGACGCAGAATACAATAATTCAATAATCTGTTTCTTTAGAAAGAAGTTTAAGGCAAACCTGAGCATGCTGGAAAAACTACATGATTTAACATATCCTGTATATTGAAGATGTCAGATACAAATACTAAATAACATTTTCGAGGGATAATGATACAGTTGGTTAGACTGCAGATGTCACATTCTTGGCTAAGTCCTCCACCTTTTAAAAGCGGCCGCCATCATTAAATATGCAACATGCTGCAATCTCAGCTAACTGTAACCTCCACGGGTTTGCGGATAATCCCAGCGTTCTGCACACACAGGGATAAACCCGGTTAAATTTAACACATTAATCCAACAGAGAAGACGGCCGAGACGGCTGCTGCAGCGTGACCCTCCCCCTCCTCATGATCTACCCCGCAGGTTTTGCTAGATGATGGGCATTGTGTGCACCAGAGCGATGCCAAGAAACTGGGCACCAACTGAGCATGCTAACCACATGCTAATAGTTTCCCTCCTGCCACAGCACAAGCTGAAATAAGAGAAATCATCTGAGAAACAATTGTGCTTGATCCTTCCACCAGGGGTCAGGCTTCTCATCTTTGTGTTTTGTGCACATTATAAAGGCTTTAAGCATATCTGTCTTTCTGATGATAAATGATGCCGATTGTATATCAGTGTTAAGCATTTTGAGAGCACATCAAAGGAGCAAAAGCAACGAGCTCTGCTGCAGTAAATGGCTTTAACTGCATCACATTGCCAGATTGCAATAAAAAGCAACAGGTTTATAAAAGAAACACTCAGCATATTTAGAAATGCATTCGGTTCAAGTTGAGTCTTTCATTTGTTTGATTACAATACATATAGTGAATACTTTAATTTTGTGTCTATTTACTTTGTAGGATTTCTGTCAATTAAAATACACAAACTAGAAACAATAATACTCAACAAATGGAGAAGAGATGACTCTTCAAATAACATAAAATAGTTTTATTTTAATTTTCATGTGCTCATTTATGAGGTTATTGATGTGACAATTCTGAGAACAGCACTTTACCTGACTATTAAAAATCATGTTTTAAACAAAATAAATGTCACCATACTATCAGAATGGTGAAAACCTTTAACAAAAAAAAATTATATGCAATATACTTATATGCAATATAACCCTAACCCTATTTGTAAGTCGCTTTGGATAAAAGCGTCAGCTAAATGCCTAAACGTAAATGTTTATGCTAAAATTGGACTATGGGGCAGAAGATGCTCTCTGACCTGCACGATCTCCAGCATCTCCTCACGGCTGATGTAGCCGTTGCCATCCAGATCATACATGCTGAAGGCCCATTTCAGCTTCTGCTCCAGCTTCCCCCGCGATGTCACACTCAGAGCGATGATGAACTCCCGGAAGTCGATGGTGCCGTCGTTGTTGGTGTCAAACGTGCGGAAGACGTGCTCGGCAAACTTAGAGGCATCACCGTAGGGGAAGAAGTTGGCATAGATCTTCTTAAATTCCTCGACGTTCAAATGTCCACTGGGGCAGTCTTTCAGAAAACCCTGTTTAGAATGAAAAACATACACTGGGATTATTGGTATGCCTTTTTTTACGTTCATTATTAATACGGCCATTGAGGTGACATCAGCAAATGTGAGCATGACTTTTCATCTGACTTTTCATTCAAATCAAGAAGAAGGGGTTTCATTCCAATTCAGACGGTCTACTCTTTTACAGCCCTGGGGCCAGTGCGGCTCATGGTGTCTAAAATTTCAATACGTGGAACCTAATCCATTCTTGTTAAAGGTTTTTTTGCCATTATTCATGTGTCTCTCCTGGGGCAACCAGGCCTGGAATATGTCTTACTGTAAATCTTTTCCCATGACTACCATTTGCAGAAATATTCCCTTAAGCACTATATTTAACCATCTTTGTGTGAGGGGATGACTGCTATATGCTGGGATAAATGTTAGTTAGTGTTTCTGTAAATTAATAAATAAAAATGTTAATGTTACTTTTAAAAATACCTAAAATATAAATAAAAAAATAATAAATTCTTTGAAATAATCAAGCATCATTTGTTTGCAGAGGCCACTTGGTTTGACATTTGGTTTTCCAATTCAAATTATACAAGACATATTTATGCTTGTCTTTTGCCCATCTGTAAAAAGAAGTTCCCACCTTGTACCACTCCTGTAGCTCATGATCGGTAAACTCTGTGTTCTCCCTCAGGTCCTGTAGCATCTCTGGCCTGAGCTTACTGTTCTGCTTTCCCATGATGATAAGTCTCTGTGTGCACAGTCACAACACTGAGGCTTCTGGTCAGACCTATAGGCGAAATGAAATGGACTAATGAAAAAAACCTGACAAAGTTATAAACCATATGACACGGGACAATGTTTGGTCAGTGGTTCAATATTGCAAAATAAACCCCGACTAGGACCCGGATGGCTACAGTACTTACAGTTAGCATACAGTTCAGTAATCGCACAAAACATTGATATAGTGACTTAATCCCCAGGTGTGTGATGATTATTGAGTAACATGAGATGTATGGTGTAATTGACCAATCAGAATGGAGTATTCCACAGGGCCGGATAATAACTAGCATTAAGTTTCCAGTTCAAGTGGAAAGAAAGAGTTTGAGTTATAAGGCCAGGGTCAAGATACAAGAGTGATTAAAAGGCGTCACGGCATCATAAACACGGAATTTAAACTAATTAAAAACCACAAGCTTCTACCAAATCATAACAAGTTGTGTTTGAACTCTCCTGCTCTGCTGTGACACCCATCAGGGAAGGTTCAGTGAACTCTAATGTCTCCCCTGACATTACATGGATAATTAAAGCCAATGCGATTGTGTGTGTGTACTTGTATGTGTGGATGTACATATCCATTAGTGAATTAACAGCTGACTCACTCTCACTAACCGGGTACCAAAAGTGCTCTGATAAAAATACATATACGCCCGCATGCTTTTAATAAAGATTGCGAACGCAGAACGTTAATCAGACCGATGGGAGACAGAAAAACAGACGTTTGCGCTAAATTCTTTCATGATGTTTTGAGAACACAGTGGCGACAGCAGCCCCGGCTACCTGCAATAATTAATAACAGAGCCGCCCACGCTCGCCGCGAGCCGGGCAGCCATCTGAGGCCACAGCAAAAACATTGGAGGAGGATCAGTACACACAAACAAGACAGGCCAAGACTTGAAAGCATCCAGCGTTGACTGTAACAGAGATGTGCATCATTCAGAAGAACTGGGAATTAGGTCACAAACATGAATTTATGAAACTAGAATGAAAAAGGATGAAATTTAAATTTAAATATTTCTTTAACTAGAGCATTTTTCATGTTGTCAAACACCTGCTTTCAACATATGTTGATATTATTAATTCATTAATAATTCATGCCACCTGCAGAATTTAAAATGAATCATCTCTGACATCACAAATCTCAGATGAAAAGCCATTGTTTTATGATTTATGTTTTGTTAGATCTATAAAACGTCTATTGTGACTGTTCATTTTGTATTGCAATTCATTAAATTCCTCTTCCAGTCATTTCGATCAATAATTTAATCTCATGTGGGCCAAAGCCAATTTGATTCAAATTCCAGTGTATGAACTGAAAGCAAGCCAATTCTTCAATTCTGAATTTTGTCCAACACAGCCATGCAGGCGCATTTATCTCAAACACAAAGAAACTATCAGTGAAGAAAGATGATCTGACAGCAGGTAAAGGCAAATGACTGCCTAGAGTTTAGGCTAAATGATCTTACATAAGCATTTAGAAAAAACACATTTGCCTAACATCCTCCAGTATCACTTTCATAGACGCTAATTTCTGTGTGATTATGGATGATAGCAGTCTGTCTGATTTGATTTTCTTACCCCATACTGAGTGTTTGTACTCTCAGGAGAGCATTAAATCCCAGCAGAGATGGATCCGATGAGCAAAACCTAATTTAAAACCACCTTTTAGCTTTCCATTAGCATTCATCTGAAGAAGGACTCGCCATTTTAAACATTTAATGAAATTAAAATCAGTTATTTCTGAGCTTTTTTGCTGTGTGTTGCCAAATGCAACTGTTGCTCTACTGAAGTGTCATTTTTAAAGTAGAGTTGTGATTTTTTTCCTCTGTGAAAAATATATCATATATTATTATATATTCAAGTGAAACGGCTTCTGAAATGAGAAAAAAACGTAGGGTGGGTCTTGATTTTTTGCTGACAAAACATGAAAAGGACAACAGTCCTCAAGTATTAAAATAACTCGAAACACAAACATGCAAAGTCTTTTACATCACAACTGTGACCAATAATTTGCTTTGCTATTTGCTAGTCAGAAGTAGATTAAAACTCTCTGGTAGGAGAGTAAAAACATTTAAAGTTTTACTTCTGAACCAAAAGTCACAAAATTCCATGAGGTTTTTAAACCCGGCCTAGTCATGTGACTCTGTCCCAAACACTTTGTGCTTAACTTGCGCTGATCTCAAAGCTTAGCCATGTAGGGCTGAAGCTACAGCAAATGATTTAGCACAGAGAGCAAAAGCAGGTCAATGATGGACGGGAAGGGGGCGGGTACAAAAAAAACAACAACAACAACGGCAAGAATGCGGAGCAGGAGCAGATTACACTGGCCACGGGCCCAGTGGTGATGAAAGAGCATCACCACCGAGTGTTGCTGTTGGATTGACCGCCAGACACGAAATGGCTCTGTGCCGTGCCTGTTGTTTTCATTTTCATGACTCATTTTCTGCCTTAACCTGCTTCATTCCACGTTCCATATTGCCATTGTACAGAAACCCCAAAAAATGAGAAGAAACTGAAAGTTTTTGGACGATGAACCTCAGTGTGAAATAACCACGTGTGCATCTGCAGTTTAAACTGTAGTAGTGCGATGTCAAGTGACACTTTCTCTTTCTTTCTCTCTGCATAGCAGATATCTTGCTGATATACTGGAAGAAGTGTGCTTCCCAAGGGCTTTGATATCATCACTCACACTGAGAAATGTCATGCTAGTTTTAGCGCTCCACACTCATTAGCCTTTAGAGAAGAAGCCTAAACCACTGGCTGAAAACGTCCAACTCCAGCCAAGATGAGTGGAACAAGAGACATCTGTGGGGAGGCGAGGAAAATATATAAAGAATGAGAAGACTTCATCTACTACATCATCTCATATAACCTTTCTTGGCCAAACCTGCAGAAAATGTCAAGAAAAGTTAATGTCCCACTTGTTCTCAGAAAGGAGATTAAATGAACAACAAATTGAGACCTTTCTTTAATGAGAGTCTTACAGTTTATGAAGAGATCTCAACAGCGTTTCATCTGCCAGGAACTCAATTCGCATAAAGTTCTTCACATTATCTGTGTTATGTTATTTATATTTACATAATTATCAATCGATAAAGACTGATACAGAGGTTTGTGAGACATTTACCAATTTATGCACATGCACAGTATTTGAAGCAACTTAAAAACCAGGTTAAAGGACCAATGTCAGGTTAAATTGTTGGTCGGAAATGTGTTATTTATTTGTGATTTTAGGCAGTGATTTTAGACATATCAGTTTTTCCCCATTCAAGCAGATAGGACTTTGGTCTTTCTATGAGTGAAATAGCTGCCTGGCGTTGCGAACATGGTTGCCGGTGCCCTGACTTTATTATTTGTGTCTATTTTTCTGTATTTCTTTTAGGTGTGGAAAAACATGTGACACAAAGTCAACAGGAGATACCAATAAAGTAGAAATTAAATTTGTATTGTGATACGTTTTTTGTGTGTGTCAAACATTTCTTTTATTTGAAATATTGACATAATGAAGCTAAAATAACACCAGGAATGTGTATTGGCACATACACAGAATCAATATTGATGTCATGTTGACTTTAGGTGTCCTGAGAATGAAATGAAAAAGCAAGCTCTGAACAATAACACATTCTGGTAAATCCACAAATACAACAAATAGACAAAGCTTTTGTAGAGGAGCAGAGAAAAATGATAACGCCATACACAGTAACTTTTCCTGAAACCTGTTGATGACAGCAGACAAGAGGCACATTTACACACAGAATTTCCTCATCTTTACAGTTTCTCTCGTTCTTCTCTTTGGCTGTTTGGGTTTAAGGCCTAATCCTCTCTCACCACAGTGCTCCACATGTGTTAGTGGTTGTCCTGACTGTTAAAATCCAGGACAGCCTTCCCACCCCATCCTGCAGACAGCTGTTCCTTTTCCTCTATGTGGGTCAGCAACATCTGGCTCTCTAATCCAGCTGTGGAGGGCTGGATGAAGAGACCCAAGCTGTGCTCTCTGAGAAACGTCAGAGGTTGGGATTCTGAAATGCCATTGCATAGCATTGTTAACTTGCAAGAACTATAATATGCATTATTTTAGCACCAGACTTACTAAAAGAATTATGAATAATCACGTTATGGCAAAAAAATTGTGCTGAACCTAATTAGTAAGCTGCAATTCTTCATTTTACAAATTAGTTCTGCTGAAAGATTGTGAAGTTTGTAGGAAACAATAACAATCTGACTTCAAGCCTCCAATACTGCAGTACAAGCACCTAAAATAGCTCTTGTATTCTAATTCTCTTACCCATTATTTGATCATTAGTTGATAATCTGACATTATCCAAATTTGACACTATCTAAAAACTATCACTATCACTTGTAAATGAAATTCAGGCTTTGTAGGCTGCATTAAAACATTTAGCATAAAAGCACTTTTGTTTCCCAACACCACATGTAAGAATTATAAAATAAAATGTGAAATGAAATTATAGAAGACAGCAGCATCTATAGTGAAATGTGAACTACATTACGCTGCACTAAATTAAAATTGAATTTGTAAATAAGGCACAATTTGTAAAACTAATTGAGATAAAAAGCATATTTACACTTAATAAATTAAGATACTGTCTTTTTTAAAGTGCCTTGTTTAACTAGATTGTGGGCAGCAAAACTTTTGTATTGGCATTAAAAAACAGCATCACCGTTCAGTGAATCCCAGAGAGGCTTTAACAAGGAAAAATTCAGAGCGCTATGAAGGTAAAATATCTGAAAGAAACGAGGCTCATTACAAATCCTGCCGGCACAAGTGTGCAGAGCGAATGAGCCGCTGCACAGCAGCTAAATGAAAGTGTAAGATCGAGAGAAGAGATGAAGGGAGGGTTAGAGAGCATCATAGGAGAACAGACACCTAGAGAAAAGATGAATCTCAAAACAAGAGTATCTTATTCCTGCATCTATAAAAAGGCAAGAGAAAAGAGGATGACAGAATTGATTTTTCTCCCCGCGCCTGCATTTCTATCCCCACATCTCTCATCCATTTATGAGAAACAGAGGTAATCAGAGAATCAATCTGACCCGACAAGCGACTTCTGATCTCTCTAAATCAACCTCCACCCCTCCCAACCGTTTTCTTTCTAATCTTCCAGCTCTGTCCCTTTTCATTCATTTGATTGCTTTAGACTGTTTTTAATTGCTTAAGTCTAATTGCTCATGCTTTGCATAAACCATCAGCTGTCAAACTTGCTTTCTTTTTACTGATCTGTCTCGGTAGGCAGCAGTTTTAAATAGTTGGGGGCATTTCATCATTTTTGTAGTCTGACACATACGATTACTCAGTATTTGTAATTTACATGATACATGATAAATACATTGATGTTTAGTTTAATTAATAAGCTTTAAACTAGTCAACTGTTTGGTACACAACAAAATTATTACTTTATTACCAAATTCTATAAAAGCATTGCATACAGTATATCTCTTATATAGGCAATCCCAAAATGCATTGCATTAAGCAGAGTGAAAAATAGCTGCCTATAAGAGCACTCCAAATCAGTTGCCATCTTAGTAAGAACGCTGTCTAGAGTTAGGATCTCATATTCTTCCTCACTCTGGCAGAAGAGAGGAAAATTACAATCTCTTTTTTGCACAACGCACACACCTCCCTCCCAGAATGACATTTTGACAATATACAAGAACATCTCTCACAAACCAAAAGACAGACCTTCTCCTTAAAAACTGTGCTGAAATCCCCAGTCCATCAAATTTTCAAGCTTATACAGAGGCTAAAGCCTGCCTGTCAATCTCATTCCACAAGTACAACTACACCATAAATCACTAAAGCTCATTGTAGATTTGAAATCAGGGTTTAGCTCCTAAACAATGCTGTGACACATGAAATAATAAAACAAAGGAGATCTTTTAAATATCTAAATTGTTTCTCCTAGAAACCAAAAGATAGATGTTTGGATGGAAAGAAGATGAAGACTTTTGCTTAAGTCTCCACGCAGCTTCTTGTTTTTGCTGTACTTTTTCTCCAAAGAAACATCCTAGACATTTAATGTGTCTATTTCAACAGTTTTCAAACAGATCTGAACAATATCTCAAAAAGCTCAGATTTTCTCAGAATGTTGAAACATTTGAGAATCAATATCATCCAATACCAAATGATTATGTTATTATATTATTATATTCTCTTTTCACCCTTTACTCTTACATTTTAGTCTAGTTTATTTCTCTTAAGATAATTAAGGAAAACATTTTGAAACAAAGTCAATTGTTCTAGCTGTTGTCTTTTAAAACTACAATGACATTTTTTGTTGTATGACTTATTTCTCCCTTTATAGCTGTCAGGTATGACTTTTAATAAAGGGTCCTAATGTAAACCAATGAATCTAATCTAAAGAAAGGGTGTGGGAGGTAACTTCTAGGAAGAACAAAAAAGAGAGAGACAAGAGATTGAGAGAGATGGAAAAGTACACTAATGAAAAAAGTAAAAATAAGAATGAGGCTGCGTCCTCTGTGTGTGAGGTCCCTTCAGTCGTCATTTCATACCTCTGGCCATCAGAGATTTGAGCCGGCTGCCCATCAGGGAGATGGAAAATCAGCCACTGGCTGGCTGTGGAACGGACAATTACTTTGCATTTTTCTATCATTATTGACAGTGCAGTAGAGAGAGGAGAGGAAATGATGAAGAGAAGATTGGGAAATAACATGATCTGTTGTTGTGTGCCAAACTTAAGCCTTCATGTCAAAATCACTATATGAATTACTATATGAATGCCAGCTATAATTGCTTATCTGTCTGATTACTTTTCTAATAAAATTACTGAGTCCCATAGAGAATAATTAAACCTTTAGACTTACACTGATAAGAAGAACACTCAACAATGCTAATGATATCATAGAAATGATACCATCATAGTCATATAGACAGATGTGAGGGTGGGTTAAAGACTTGAATCACAATTTAGCAACCGTTCAGAATACCTAAAGCAGTCATGCTTTACAAACTACCCAGAACACACTAGCACCATGGCAACAAGATTTTTACACATTGATCTGAATCTAATCAACCTATCATGAAAGACAACACAATTTATTTTAGGGCTGTAAACGATTAATCGCGATTAATCACATCCAGAATAAAAGTTTGTGATTACATAATATATGTCTGTGTACTGCACATATACATATTGTATTTATAAACACAAAGACAAACATACATGTGTATATATATATATATATATATATATATATATGTAAACAAAAACTTTTCTTCTGAGTGCAATTAATCACGATTAATCGCTTGACAGCCCTATTTTAGATACATATTGCACCATATAGTAGACAAAGACACAAATGGCCAAATCAAACGTTTTATTGCATTTCCAGTTAGCTTACAGCTTGCAAGCAAACCTCAAAGGTGACAGCTTAGACACCAGCTTCGTTTTTAGCGATGAGAGTTAATGGGTGTCACGCAAGAATCATAAACACTCTCATCACTCATTCTGGTTACAGTAGAGTCTATGATGGCAGAAGCATTATTGAGAATTACTCAAAATAAGACAGAGAGAGAGAAACAGGTTATTTGTGAGAAAAATATGCCATCAGTTGACAGATGGACTCATTGCTGTGCGCTGTAAGCAGCTCCCCCAGTGCACAACCTCCACCTCCATTAACAAGCTTTCCGACACATCATCTGTATAGTGCCGTTATTACATGACCCTGTTCGACCCTCATAACTGATGCACATAGAAAAATACCAAGAGTTCCATCAATGCATGTGAGCACACAGATCACTTTATCATAATAAACGAAAGAGGCTCAGGGTTAGCAGGACGCACTTTGAGCAAGCCTGATAATCGTAGAGCTTTTCTCACTGGAGATTGAATGACCTCTGTGACATGCAGCGTGTACGTGTGTGTTCATAAGCTGGATAGAGTTGCAGATGGTGCTGAAAGAATATAACTGCTCATCTGTCATTTATTGTTCAAAGAACAATGGTTCGGTTCGAGTGCTGCTGCAGTTTTATTCAGAAAGAAAATCATTCATTGTATAGAATTACTGAGTGTTTCATGAAACAAAAAGACAACGTTGACCAGAATCTTATGAAATGCATTCTTACAGGATTAGCAGGGCGCCTCAATGAATAAACTGTGTGTAAATGCAGCACTATAAAATTCAAGACTTTTCCATCTTAGGAAGAAGAGTAAATATACATTTTAGCACTGATTTCATGGTTGCCAGGTTTTTTTTAATTGCTTTAGCCCATTGCTGGGTGGTTGCTAGGGTGTTGCTAGCATGGTTGCTTGATGAAAGATTGCAGGGCCAAGTCAAATAAGATGACTATATAGTCTTTTTGATATTTTGTGATGGTCTCTATAGATCAAGTGCTTCTATTATTGTAATCCTAGGGAATTCGAGGTAAAAAAAATTTAAATAGTATAAATTACTAAAGGATCACTAAATAGTAAAGAAAAACCTTTCACTGTTTGAAAATAACTAGAGTTATCATGTATTTTGCCTTGAGTCACATAACATTCAGACAGAAAAGTGGTACATTGAGGTCAACCCTGTACACGCCTCCTTGAAGAAACTTATGGCTATTTGGGTCAGACAGAAAAAGACTGCTTGCCTTCATTCACACGCTGACTGACCAGAGAAGCAGATGACGAAGGAATCGAGATACAAGAGAAGTACACATACATAAAGCACCTAATAGACTAAATGCTTTTTTATTATTTATAGCGGATACTAACTTGTCTCCGCCAGCACACAACAATCCTGGACTGTTAACAAACGCATTGCATTAAGCACAATTAACTAATCGTTAATGTTGAAAGAATATACTGTAGACAGCCAGTAAAAGGAGATGATTGCTGTTCAAATTCAGCTGGATATTCATGCTCACAACCAGCCTCATTCACAGCAGAAAATGTCAAATGATATCACACCACCAAGGCCATCCACTTGAGTGAAATAAGGGGCTATGTGAATGAAGTACTTCTTGAAACAAACATCTGACCTTTTTGAATTCTTTACAAATACTTGTCGTGCCACCGGCAGAAGCCTGGGCGAAAAAGCCCAGTTTTGATGTTTTTGATGAATGCAATGCATTCAGTATCAGAATTCAAGGGCGTTGAGATTTTCACATTTATGAAAAATTCTTTCATAGGGACTGATTAAATTTTTTCTCTGTTCTGTGTAACATGTACAGAATTCAGGAGATAATAACAGTCGGTCTCAAGAGCTTATAGACCTGAGCCTGTAGCTTATGAGGCTGCTTTCACCTTATTGATGTGCTTTGGCAGAAGGTTTTATGTCACGATATACAGCTTTATATGGACTCTGCAGCTGCCAATTTCAGCCTTCATTCATCCGCGGCTCACAATAAAACATAATTCATCTTGTTAAGTCAAAACCTGGATCGACTTTCTTGTGCACGGGGTACCAAATGTGCATGCGGGAATATACACACACACACACACAGCAACGCTACTAATAAAAGTCAGCTTATCTACTTACTCTCTGAAAATACTTCTGAAAATAGGTTCTGAAATACTGCACAGATGAGCGACACTCAACCTGATATCTCATGAAATGGGTTTAAAAATTAAGATGAGAAAGAAAGTGTTCTTCACCTTCAAGCAAAAACTGAAGTAGTTGATAGAGAACCACACCCAGTGACACGTGCAGCTTGACTTGCGGCCCCTAAAGATCCTTTTCCATGTGGATTTAAAGAATAAGAGAACGAGAAACAACAAAGACGTTTAGTGTTTGGATAATGACCCCTCAGGCAGACTGGTTTAAATAGAACGAGTATGTATTCGATTTCACGCTATTGTTTTCCCACGGGGTATAGTGTGGTGGTATCTTTTACACAGCACATGAATGATGGCTATATTATTGATACAGGCACTGGAGGTAACTTGAGGACTTATTTAAGCTACAGAGATGTTAATAGAGATGTGTGAGAGAAAAGGGATAATTATTCATAGTCAGGTAAAGTGCTGTTTTCAGAATTGTCACATCCATAACAGTCTATATTTCTCATAAATGGGCAAAAGTCATCCCTTCTCCATTTGTTGGGCATTACTTTCCTAATGACAAGATTACAGTGACATAACAGCCTTGTGGTTAAGCTTAACATGCAAAATGTGCAGCACGGCTATCCTAGATTCACCTCAATGGTCCATTTATAATGCCATTACAACAACATAAAGGTTCGACATCAGGATAATCTGCCAGCCGTACGAGTGCAGATTTAATTCAGCAAACACCTTTCATATCCTGCACACCCATCTTATAAAAACACACACACACAACAGATCCACTATTCTGTTATTGTCAAATATATGATAATGGTTTACAAAAAACTTGATGGGCAATTTCAGTGTTATGGATGTGACATTTTCAGTCAAAACTTGAAATATAAATTCTCACAGAATGTATTTATTACCAATATATTGAATCATCTGTTTATATTCTAAATACTGCTGATAGACTGCTGATAGAGTCCAGACATCAAAAAATGCACAAGTTATCTATTTTGAAAAATGAATACATTATGGATGTGACATAAAATAACATGTGTTTTTGACAACAAACTTTATAGGATTTCTGTGAATTATACCCAACAAATAGAGAAGTGTTTCAGAAACACACTTCTGCTTTTTTAGTGTAATGTGCAGATTTTTTTAGTAATATTTACTTTTATATATGTACTTTACCTGACTATGAAAAATCATGCTTTAAACATAAAAAAGCTTTAAAAACTTTGAGAGAGACTTCACTTGGGTATTTAATTCATCAAATATTGACATCTGAGCTAGTATGGTCAGTATGGTGAAACCCTTTGGTAAAAACTTTTAAAAACTTAAACTCCTGCTATTTAATTTCTGAAACACTGCTGCAAAACTACTGATGTTTAACAAAGCAGTTAATTCCCATCTCAGACATCCACCTGCTTGAAGTTACTGGGGAATTGGTTTTGCGGCTCCTCTTGGCAAATTCGGTGGTGGTATCCTGCCAACAAGTCTAGCGCTGCCTGACTGTTCAGCCGAGAGAAGACACAAATACATAAATCACATCACAAGACTCAGGAACTTCCCGCCGTTGTCCATTTCTGAGATCTACTTTATCTCTTGAAACTAGGCCTGAGGATAATTACTCACAATCAGGGTGGAGAAACAGACATACTATCCGAGCCACAGCGGCACAGTGTCAGTAGCCATGATGTCAGAGGCTTGTGTTATGGTAATTTCCTGTCCTGTGGTTTGCACACAAATTCACAAGAACCTGAATTATGGAGACAACGTAATCAGGGTGCAACTTCTGTTTTGCATTTTTCCCCTGGGATGTGCAACGCAACAGAATGTGGAGAATAATTCTTTCCCAGAGGTACCTGTTGAGTCCGTCTGGAGATGAAAATCCCACCGGCTGGGATTTGGACGTCAGCTTTTAGTGTACTGACATGAGGAACACAAATAGCATCACGTATGCAGGCTGATCTTATTACTGAAAGAGATGAACGGGGTATAAGCAGCTGGTGAATTCAAAGACATCATTAATATTGTCAATATGGGAACATGCATCAAGACCAATACTACCAATACTAAAGGCAATTTAAACAATCAAAGCAAAACATTAGTGATGTAGGTGTAAATAAACCCAGACAGGGTGTTCAAGACGAGAAGAGAATGAGAAGAGAACGGCTCAGCGTAAATCATCTCTCTGGAATACTTGATTCTGATTGGTCAGTTGCGACATTACAAGTATGTTATGCCCAGACAACAATAAAAAAACATAATATATAATTACATAATTACAATTTATAAAATTTTACTATTAAATTAAACTATACTCTCACACAGACGTTGTTTTATCAAATGTAAAAAAGAGAACACACCACAAAATCCCACGATCGATGTTATGAATTTCAAAAATAAAAAAGATTTTAAAAAAGGAAATGCACTGCAGTGGTGCTGGCAACATAAACAACAATAGGATTGTGTTTAATATCTGTGTATAATCTATAAATGTCATTCAAAAGCATCACATGTGTCACTAAACTGCAAAACATTATATTTGATATTTCAGCAGAATACGACTAAAAACACCAAGACTGATCGAACAGTGATCATTGCTGTAGTCACTTGTCTAAACCTGTGAATTCTGGGAACCTGTTTCCTCTTGGTCTTCTGCCACCTAACAACTGCTAGACATAAAAATCACATCTGTTCTTCTGAAAGATGCCTGTTCTGCTTGTCAAATTGAGCCAGACCACAGACATGTTCCCAATGCCTAAATTTCAAAATCTGCTAATGAGAAAAGTAAAACCACACAATACAGAGGCCGTAAGCAGCAGAGTATCAGCTATCTCTGTGGATTCAACAAACTCATTTCAGTGGTTTTCTGCAATATTTATGATGACAATCCAAATTATTTAGACCCAATTCAATACTACAGCACGATATAGTACTCTATGTTTGTAGTCTGATTTCAATATAATGAGAAAGAAAGAATGGGTACCACAAAATAATGCACACAGCATCACCAGCACTCAGATGAGCCAATGACTCAAAAACACTCGATCAGTCAAAAAAAACCACTCTTGGAGAATCCGTCAGTTGCTGTATATGTTTGTGTACAAGCAAAAAGCAACAGTGACAGGGAAATAAACAAAGATGGTCAGGCAAGATGCAGAAAAAACCTTGTTAAGAATCAAGATTTAGCTGTAAAAGCCTTCCTCGGGCAGGTACAATCCTTTAAGCTTGTGAGTGATAGTTGTGACTTTATTCAATGTAATTAGATTGAGATCTTGACTTTTGGATACAATTAATAAAGGTCCTCAATCCAATGTCATATTGCATTAACTTCCAGATGAAAATGTTAAAAGAGCAAAACAACAATAGATTTATGGCTTTGTGAGGCTTTCCGATAATAAAATTGTAACGTTAGAACCTATATTTCCAAGTTTCTGTCTTCAAAACAGAAGAAAAAATAATTAATTGCTGAATATTTATGAAATCAGTGAAAGAGCCATATATTTGGTAATTTTAACATTACCTGAAAATAGATTATAAACTTTTTCAAATTTTGTGGAATGTTGAGCAAATATTGTATAAAATGTTTTCATTTCAGCAACTACATCATTAAATAGCATTATGAGCATATTGGTCATTTGCCACCTTGCTTTCTTGATAAAGCCAATGACATTGGGCATTATGGAGCACTAAAGTAAAGCCTCTCCACTCAGATATCAGGTCTCAACATCTTTTGTGATTTTTTTTTTAATGCCTGAGAGCAAAAGGATTTTGTGGAAGTTTCCATTAATGGAAACAGAATGTAGTGCAGCTCATTCCCACACTAAAATGTGCCAGACTCAGAGGACACCCTCCATCTCACATCGTAATTATTCTCTCCACACCTTAATTGCCCAGGGCACCACAGTATTCAGGTCAAGGAGAACTGATCTCTCACTTTGCAGGTCTCCAATGATAAAGAAACAGGCCTTAAGGTGGGCAAGCATTGCCAGATCTGCAAAGTGCTGACCCTTATGAATGTCCAGACTTCAGCCCGACATGCCAACCTCAGCATGTCCCCATGACAGGACAGCTAGACAAGTAACTCTTTAATATCACACCGGAGATGAGATCTGGATTCAAACTGTGCAAACTCATGCATGAGAAAAGCAATATGGTATATAGATTTACATTGATGAGTATGTAATGATGAGTTGGTATACCAATAATTATAATGATAACTTTTTCACAACTTGAGCTGATGTGCTCATTGGAGATAAATAATAATATATATAACTATATATTAGGCTGGGCGGTATAAAATGGCTAGTTTCAGTTCTTGATTCTGATTGGTCAATTGCTGTGTTTTACTCATGATAAAGCACAGCCATGAGCGCTTCACCCAACGATTCTGTGTATTACTGGGAAGCCATTTTACTCTTTATTAGTGAAAGAATGCTGTTTTATTACATCTGAAGCACAGCACATATCCAGTCAACATGTCTGTTATTCAAATTTAATAATTTGAACATTATTAAAACTTTATTTATCATTCAAAACAGGACTGAGAACAGCTGCTGTAGAATGCTGTGTAAACACAGCCATTCGAATCCAATAAATACATTGGTATTCAATTGGACATTCGGCTTAAATACAGAATGGTTAACAGTACAATTGTGTAGCATATAGTCTTTTCAAGGTTAAAGTTAAAAACGCATTTAATATTTTAATTTGGAATACAATTCCATACGACAAAGCTGCCCAAATAAGGATAAACTATTCCACCTATCTTCTAGTGGGAGGGCTTGGGAAACTGTGTTAAGGGTTGGGAAAAAAGGAAACAGAAAATGTCTAAAAAAAATATGCAATTTGAGACATGATGGAGCCCACTATCCCATTTCCTGTTGTGATGAGGCCAAAGCTAAAAATACACATCCCTTTCGTCAAACACAAATTGCCCCCTCAGCACGAATTTCTCCTTCAACCGCTATCATGTAGCACAGTACACAGTCTCTGAACAGGAAGTGAGCTCACAAAATCCCCATGGCCAGGATCAAATGTGCCACACTGTTGGTTTGCTTTGATCCTGTAATGGGAAATGTGTAAACTGTGTTGACCTTACTGTTTCTCTTGACATGACTCAAACCTTGTTGCCTGGTTGTATCAGACCAAAGGGAGTCTGAAGACTAATTGAGTTTGTTGACCTTCAACGGCTGCACAAATTCATTATACTATTCATATATCCTTTGAGATGACTTACAGCATCATTTTTTATCAACAGTAAAGAGTGTACTAGAATATTAAAGCTTTAAGAGCCTGTGTGGTCCACACTAAGTGGTTAACAGATAACCAAAGTAATGAAACGTAATCACGGTAGGCATCAAATTATGGCCTTTATCCAAACTAATAAGTTCTCTCCATTTTCGTCCACACTGAGATTGTGTTTTTTGTCAACAAAAGTTAAGCTTTATCAAAAGAAAGCTCTCCAAAGTGCATAAATGCAATTTTTCATTTTGCATTGTTTGTGTTTCGTGACACAGTCACGTGACCCATTCAGCCCAAACTAAGATGGTGAATTTTATAATCAAATTATATGATAAAAATTTTAAAATCAGTTTACTTAATTTCCTTCTAAAAAAATATTAAAACGCCTCAAAAAACATAATACATATTTTTTTTATAAGGCTGTAAAAGGCTATAAATGATACGGTTTTATTTTTACAAACTATGTTCTCTTAGAGCTTTTAATTATTTTTCTAATTGACTAAACGATAGACAGAAAAAGTAAGTAACGGCACTTTTTCCATTTACATCAAATTAATTATGCCATCAACCCTGACTGAAGTATAAAATCAATATTTCAGTAAAGATGTGTCATTGATTTTGTTTATTGCTGCAACATTTACTTAAACCTGTTGCTTGAAGTCAGTACACTCTCAGTTTGTACGACAAACCTCTCTAAATTTAATAAGTGAGGAAACCCTTGCAAAAAAGATCTTATATTTGCTCTTCTCTGTTATCTTTGCCTGCATCTAAATCATCCCAAAGTACCCATCATCCCTCGTGTCAAGTTGAAGAGGACTTCCACATTCCCCAGTGCCATTAAAAGGTCTTGTGAGACGTGACAGAGAAGAAACTGACTCACCACTGCCCAGTGCATGTTGAAATCAAGCCAGACCTGAACAGCAGTCTCTGTAAATGCAATTATCACTACAGTACCTTACCGCAGTGGAAAGACCCATTGAGAGAGACCAGGCCAGCCAATCTACAAGATTATCAGGCTGGACATACAGAATCACTGCGCGTCAGCATGACCTTGCTGAAACGTCCGGAAGTACTTGAAATATTTGTTTTGTGCAACTTAACTTCTCAAGCCCCATAATTTCCTGGCAATGCAAAGCTCTGCAGGGAAGAAAGCGGTATACGATGCAAAGCAGGGCACTAACGAAACACAATTAGCCACGGACATTACAGTGCTCTTAAGGTTTTCTGCAGCCAGCGAGCATTAAAACAGCATGATGCTGATTGCATTTACTCACAGACAGAAGGCCAACCAAGAAACACTCGAGAATACAGAAAACCAGCACAAGCATCCACCACGCACACACTTATTGGCTAGAAAAACACAGTGTTTCTGAGCGAGCTCTTTAGATTTAACCACAGCGCGGCTGCTGGGAGTAATTGACTGCTTCTGCAGCAGACTAATGGAAGGTGTGGGGTGAGGCTGGATCTGGCCATTCTATAGAAAAAGGAAGTGAAAGCTCTCAGCGGGGGGGCCGAAGCCACATCCTGCTTTGAAAAGGTTCTCAAGCTCACAATCGCATCCCACCGTGCAGCCGCAATTGGGCTGAGTGGAACGCAGCGGTCAGGTGAATGGGAAGCACGCAGGGCTTGGTTACATCAATAGGTGTTCAAACAAGACTTATAATACTGAATCTGAAATCCTAAAATTTTAATGCACCTCAAAGCTAAGGACTATGTTACTTTATTTTGACAAATGCAGTCCCCATCTAAAGAAATCTTGGAATATGTGTTTGAATGCAGAACCACAAGAATAATCTTAAACATAATGTACATAAAACAGTACTATGTATTTATATCTTAATGAAGCTAATTGCATTTATACCTTATCAACTAACGTCAAACGACATGACTAATTTTATCACTAATGTCTATTAAAACTCAAGCTGATAATGTGAATATTCTATGGACTGTTTTTTCTGCAATAAAGTGCCATAAAGTTACATTTTATGTGCAGAAAAGCACTAGTTTTCCATTATGAGAACATTCAGATCCATATATTCAGCATTTCACCGCTGGCAATGAGGATCATGTGCTTCTAGCCAAGAAAACAGTACAATGAGAATTAATGAGACAGCTAATGAGCCCACGAGATTTCTCAAAGAAAGAATCTGAGCCCCAGTGGTGATTCTTGCCTCAAGAGGAAACGCATCATGTGTCTGACGTACTGATCCTATGGTGCCGTTAATGGCATACAGAAATCAAGTCAATGTCATCTTTCATTTTCTCAGCTTTCACCTAAAGATGCAGAGTAACTTTTAAAGGGATGCACCTATTTAAAAGCAAAACATAAAGAGAAAACATGTTGAATATGATTCAGAGCAAAATTCTGATGTCTCACCCCTCCTCCACACCACATCAGTCACATACGCACACAAACATTGCCCACACTTATCCCTGCACATCTTAAGTGTGACAAAAAACCCTGACCCCACCCTTGACCTGATGTCACAACTCTTCCGTCATCAATGTGTTTTTGAATAAAGCAGCCCTGAAGGGATTCAGTCGAACCCTCAGCCTGATCACAAACAGACTGTTACAGACAAACCCGCTTCTGTTTGCACTAATATCCTCTTACATAACTGGAGGCTTCAGCAACATCAATGGCATGGAGGAGACCCGTTGATATGCATGATTAATTCAGATGTGTCGCTAATGTAAGATTTATAAAAGGAATGAGATTGAATCAAATGCATAAAAATCAGCTGAGGTAACTTATTTTAAAATATTAAAATATTTTTCCCTTCAGATGACAACTATAAGTATTACAGCTTACATGAAACAATGGATATAGACCTAGTTCAGTTAAAAATTAAGAAAATAAGTATTGATTTAAAATATATCCCATCTCAATTAAAGCAGTTAGGAAATATATTAGTGTCATGGTAGTGCTGGCTTAATAATTTTTAATGAATTTTTTAAGTAAGTCTATAGCAAACAAGCACTTTTACAGGCAGCATATGAATTTGTCTAGCTTTAATTAAATCGAGTAAATAATAAAGACGCTCATTTAATAAAAGTTAAATTTAGGGCTATGAAAAGTCACGTGACGCGAACGTCATTAACTTTAAAAAAAAAAAAGGTAAACATGCCCATTCCTATAGGATGTTATTCACATCGTAATGCAAGTCGATACAAACTATTTTAGTACACTGCAGCCTAATGCACATCCACGGCTAAATCAAATGAAAGTCGACAACTGCATGTAAGTATTCTTGCCTTGAACACTTTGAAAGCAGACTATAAGCGCTGGTCCCAGTAGCCGAGACAGTGTTGTCTGTGTGGGATTCACGTCCCGCTTCCTCGCCGTTTTCCTCACAGCTACTGTAGCTCAAAAAAGCTCGTCCGTGTGAACAATAGCATCGCCTGACTGTCCAAACTGAATAACTGGAAGCGCGCACATCCGTCAGCGCGCGACCCCTGACCCATCCGAACATTCCTTACGTACATAATAACGGGCTGAAGTATCAATTCATTCATGAAGTACTGAACACGCTGACCCAAATCCTCTAACACGAACTGTCAAACCACGAAACAAAAATGCTAATGTGTGTTGCGTTTACACATAAAATTACATTCGTGCGTTGCTTTATAGCTTTAACATTTTATTTTCGATTGCTCCACATATTCTAGTTTTAAAACGCGTGTTTATGATGGGATGTTGTCTTACAGTCGGGCAGAGGCAATGCAAGAAGAGAGCAAATGTTCCGTCATTAAGAATTTAAAAATATGAATATTTAAAGTAAGCAAGTACGCGTTGATCGACAATCACATATGGCTTACCGTATCCAAAAAACGCGAAGTTTCCCTCGATGTGTTTATATGAAGAGCAGGATAGCGGCTTTCTCTTACGGTCCAGCGATCTGTCTACTGCTGCCGCGCGCTGCAGACCATGTTACCGTAGGATGCCCCGCGAGAACACGAGCCGCGGTGGCGCGCTGCTGGAGGAGGAGGCTGCGTGTCTACGGGACTGCGCCGGAGGAGCGCATTTAAAGCGAGGGAGGGTGTTGGTAGGATTACGTGGTGCCGTTTTAATAAGATGTCACTACGCCGAGTTGGATGGCTTCGACTTGTCAGGGGCCCGTGCATTAACGTTTTCCTTCAGACGAGCATACTGTAGCAGCACCTGCTAGAAAAGGCACGAGCCATTAATAATAACTGAGCCTGTACAGACTGAGGAATTCATCATGGTCAGTAGTGGCTATGACTGCAGTTTCATGTGAATAAGTGAATTAGACAAGACCAAATATTCAGGATTGTGGGGCATAACATGCACTAAGAATGAACCCCATATTGGTCCATCAATAATATGGGTGTCTACCTAAGTGCCTGTTAATAATTACATCTCGTTTCCAAAGAGGTACTGAGCAATTACACATAATGAATGTGACATTATTAGTCAAAACTTGAAATGTAAATTCTCAGACAATGTACTTATTACTAAAATAGCTAAAATTACTCAAATTAAGTTCAGCATCAAAAATATCAGTCGAGTTTTTCATTTGAAAAAAGGGAAATAGATGTGTTATGCATGTGACAAAAAAAGAACACGTTTTTTAGAGGCAACATACTTTGTAGGATTTCTGTGGATTAAACTGCACAAAGCAGAAGCAATCATACCCAACAAATGGAGAAAAGATGGCTCTTCAAAGAACATAAAGCATTTCTTTTCATTTTCATGTGCTCAAATAGAAGAAATATAGACTGTTATGGACATGACAAGAAAACAGCACTTTACCCTATGAACAATCTTGCTTTTAACACAAAAAAATGCTTAAAAACTTAGAAAGAGGCCTCACATGGGTATTTAAAGCACCAAATATTGACATCTGAGCTATCAGTATGATGAAAACTTTATGATGGTAAGGTTGACATTTGCATGAAATTGTCCTACTGTAAATATAAATGTATGAAATCGAACTTCATAAATACCTTTAAGGTATAATGTCATTAGAAACTACAGTCTACAATCAGATTCAGACAATAAAACCAGACAACATTGGCTTGTTCTCTTTTGTAAGTACTTTAGTCTTATCATCATTATATGGTTTTATTTATTTCCTTTTTTCAGAGATAAAACAGGTTAGGCCACTTTGCCTGTGACTGCACAAATATATTTTTGAATTCCAATGAGGCAAGATACATCCAAACTGTGAGATCTCTGTGGTGTGAGATTAAATAGCTTTAAAACTTTTAATGCGTGATCTTAAAGGCTACCAGGTGAGCAGAGCTTTGACAGGGATCCGGCTAATTAACAGCTTCCCAACGGGATCAGCCTAAGACACTGTATGAACACCCACCGGGAAGGCAAACATCAAGACAAAAATCTTTTATTTTTTGTGACATCATGACTTGCATTATCTAGTGACAGTTTTAATCGGATTAATTACATGATGTGCTGATTAATTACTCTCAGATGTTAGCATATATTGATGTTTGCTGAGAAAAGCCACAAAATAAAGATAATTTAAGACATTATATTGACTGTATTGGCTAACGTAAGCCAAAAAGGATCTATATTTCACAGCAATTATAAAGACTTAAGAGGGATTCAGAGTGTGTTAATTCTGTTTTTCTCTGGCTAATGTACAAATATGCTCTTTTTTGACCAATGCATCTTACTACTCCATCACCACATACTATGTCTACATGAGCTGTATTGTACTGTTTTATTACAGTATGCCTCTATCAAAACAATTAATAGCAGGTAGAATGGATAATGCAATAAAATTATGCCAATGTTTATTATTAATTCTAAATACTGCCTGAAGAGTTTCCTTACAGAGCACATCCAGAGAGAATAAGATCCTGAGTCTGATGGAGTTATGATCTGTGTGTGTGTTTATGAGTGGCAGTGCTACTGGTATAAAGTAGATGTGATGGCTAATGTGGAGTCTCAAGCCAAAGCTCTGACTCAGCTGATGCCGATTGCATTAGTGTTGCTATATCTTCAAATCTCTCTCTCTCTCTCTCTCTCTCTCTCTCTCTCTCTCTCTCTCTCTCTCTCTCTCTCTCTCTCTCTCTCTCTCTCTCTCTCTCTCTCTCTCTCTCTCTCTCTCTCTCTCTCTCTCTCTCTCTCTCTCTCTCTCTCTCTCTCTCTCTCTCTCTCTCTCTCTCTCTCTCTCTCTCTCTCTCTCTCTTTCTGTCTCTCTCTCTCTCTCTAACACTTTTCCAAATAGAAACAGCATACTTAACTCAAAGGAGTGGGTCAAGAATTCTGCCAAACAAGAATAACTTGTCATCCATGCATCGTCAGTATTAGGCTATTAACACGCTGCCAATGTGCAAATGCGGTGAACTCTTCCAAGTATAATTCCCAATTAAAAGAAACCGTGCACAGGTCTAGTAGTGTAATATTCAGAGAACTATGGAGCTGGAAACATATTCACCTGGCTAATCCTCACGCAGTCACCTCTGTTCAGTTAGGGGATTATCCGGGTTGAGCTATTTCTGGTGAAACAGGACAAGCTGCCCATAATCTTAATAGAAGCTTGACCAACCCCGACATAATGGCTACCGAAGACAAGCAGACAGGTCTTTAACTCACTGGCTCTCAGAGCTCAAGGTGAGGATTGATTTAATGTGCTTTTACAGCATAATGCTTTGACTAGGTGCTGGGACACCTTTCAGTAATCACCTCTGAGCTGAACAGAGCAGATGTTCTCGTATTAACTACAGAATTATGAATGGATGTACCAAACAGCTGAATGAAACCAGCAGCTTGTGTATTTGTCTCATTCATATTGCATGAACAAAAATACAAGACTGACATTTTGTCAAGCAAGCTGAGAGAAATAGAAAGGTCAGAAAAGATGATTCTTGCTGACCCAGACGTTGTGTGACCAATACTGTTCTGTGCCTTTTGTGAGTTTCCAACGACATGACTGACGTTGGGAGCAGGTGCTTCACAGTCTTGAAAAATCATGGTGTTTCCCTCTTCTGTTATAAACACCTGTGGCCCACTTGGTTTGATGCAGTTATTCTGACCCAGGGGCTGTTATGGGCACTTTAGGTGATATCTAGACAGGTTCTGGAGATATTTGGAAACATTTAGGTTTGTTAAACCCACCTAACTTTGTTAAAACAAAAACTATGACTTTAAAGAGATTCTGACTGTCAAAATAATGCATCTTTTGTGATTAAAATTACAAATAATCTCTATGAATAATGTAAATTAAAAGCTACATGTTTCAGTCATTTAGATTCCACAGCTTCCCTCCATAGAGGATATTACTGTAATTATGATATTGGCAGGGCTAGGAAATGACCAGAGGAGAACATCTCTTTCAACAGGGCAGGGCAGAGAGATGAACTTCAATGCATGGAGGTGTGTAAGTGAGAGTGCTCACAAAAGCAGATTAATAAGTCACTCCTCCGACCACATACACGTTTCACATCACATCAAAAACATTTGTTTAATGACAAATGGAGCTTCTGTCTTAAAATCAATGCTTTAATTTTTTTAAACTACAGTAGGTTCCATATGTTTATTTCATACTGAACAACACATTTACTATCTAATCGATGAAGAATCAGCAGACAATGAAAATATAAATGGTAACTGTCAATGACAATTTTGTAATATATTTTTTTATTATTTTTTATTAATTATTAATAAATTAATTATTTTTAGATAAATATTTTGTTTCAATTAATGTGGTTGTGTCCTTTCTTATTCCATTGTATTGTTGTTTAATTATAATAGGTCCATGATGTTTTGTGTTTTACTCAAATTTAGTTTTTATTGTAAAGTCCTCATGGGGTCACAGTGTATCATATAGTGAGTTTTTTCCTAACCTTGTTTGTCAATCAGGACATTTTACATAGCGAGTTTACAATTCAGCACGAACAAGGACACTTTGAATGCTCGGCATTCATGGTTCAAAATCAATATAGACAATTGTGTTCCCTCTATGTACAAATGAGATGACGCTGTTGCATATTAATGGCCCATCAGTGGCACAGTTGTCAAGAAAAAGGATGGTCCATTTCTCCTGTAATGTGGTAATGAAGGTGGGACTGTTTTGGTCATTTAGCATTTGCTTAAAAACAGTATCAATTACATTCTGCTGCATGTAAGAATTAATTTATAGGCACACAGTAAAAGCACCCGTGGTCAGATTGTGTGAGTAAATAAACTATTTGTCATACCCACTATTGCTAATACCTGTGGATTTCTTTAAAGGGATAGTGCACCCAAAAATTATTTACAAACCTACATGGTTCTTAGGGACCACAACAGGAAATGTCAGGCAGGATGTTAATGCTGTTTTTTCTATATAATGAAAAAAGGCAAAAGTGCCATAACAATAGTTCATATCACCATCTACTACAGTATGACTTAAACATCATGACTTAAACTGCGGCAAAACTCACTTAACATACTTTTTTCTTCACCTCACTAAATGCCTTTATACGGCTCTAGAAAGCTAGAATTATAGTGAGATTTTTATAATTTGCAGGGTTCACTGGTTACCCGCTGGCTTTAATTTATTTAACAAAAGTGTTAATATAATGTTAGCGGGAAACCCCTTGATCACAGAATATTCCCCCCATGAGAACAATGACTAGCACCTGTACTATGAAAAATATAAAAAAAGAATAAAAAGAAAACACACTCAATTAATAATGATGGTGGAGCCCACCAGCAGCAAGAGTCTGTTGCTGAAATATTGATGAGATCTGAATACAAGCAGACTCTAAATTCTATGCTTGTCTGTGCCAAGGCTCAAAGGCATGGTGAAGAGCTTTTTATCCGGCATAAGATATAATGTTACCTCCTTATTAAGCTATGCTAGGCTTCCCTTTTTACAGGACCCCTTTAGGGAAAGTCGTGAGCAAAATATGACTTGCGTTAAAATTTATTTTAGTGGAATGTACAGTATGCTGCAATGCAATGTTTTGCTCTGAGAGACGGGGTTGAATTGTTCCTGTTATTAAAAGATATAGAATAACACACACAAGCACTGCATAGCGATTTCATAGGCTTGGATTGGCTTTCACAATTTTCAAATCAATATCTGCAACATCCTTGAAACGTCTTATAAAGCATATAGCTGGTTTATATAACCTCAGAAAATCCTGAATTATTTATATGGAGAGTATGTATGTGAATTTTGATATGAAAAATGTAAACAAGTGCATGAAAATGATACAAAACTTGTTTTAAATTTTAATTTGTGTTGTTGCTCTCATGGGTAATTTGCATGAATACAGAATGGTCACCATTAATTATATTATTCCCCTATTAGCATGCAACTGTACATTTTGTTCAAATGGGCAGAGTTTCTTAAAGGACCACAAAATGGCCACAATTGACATTTCCTGTTGATTTTAATAAATAAAATTTAAAAATGTTGTCCTCAAAACACATCAAGATAATTCATTAACACATTTAATGAGGATGATAAGTAATACAGAAAAGTGTGCATCCAGTCAAGCTTTATAGTATTTTGGTACAAATTGATCTATCACATGAAAGATGCTGGTCAAACTAAGCAGATGCCAACATAGACAGATTCTGTGACATACCCTCAAAAATCATAACAAACCAGAGAAATATGTTCCATACTATACTAAATACAGGTTCACTTGCAACACAGATAAACATTTGTGCCAATCACAATGTGTTTTGTGCAGTCTATTATTTACCACAGAGAGATTAAAAACCATCTAAATTCACTTTTGTACACCACTTGATGTCTAATGTAAAAGCAAAACCAAGAGCAAAACACAAATACAAATATATTTATCCCCAAAACTGTGAAAGACTGTGATTAACTTAAATTTTACGCTACTGTAAGGCTACTGTAAATGGCTGGGAATTACATTTTTAACAAAAGGTATACTTTTTAAAGGTATAATTTTTTATAAAAAAAAATTAATAGAAATTAATAAAAGTAACATTCTTAAAGTCTTTTTCTTAAAGTATCATTTCCTGAAACATCCAGCTGAATCAGTAATTTAGAGTTGGTCTTGGATTGTCTTGAAATTTTTTGCATTCTTTAAAGAAACAGACGAATCTGACAGGCTGCACTGAGACGGATTACCCAACAATCTATGCAGCATTACATCACCAAAGTATGGACTTGCGAGACTGCGAGGGCTTAGGGTGCAATTTGGAACAGGGCCGTGGATACCAAACCCTTCTGGTTCTTGCAAGTCACATGGCCAACCATGATTTATGTCTAAAAGCAGATTAGCAACTCTTGATCAAAAGTGCTTTTCTTTCCCAACATCCAAAAGAATCTCCAGAGACTAAAGCAATCCCAAGAGCACAAGAAACGTGACATGTACGCAGCTGCCCTCTTGCTGTCGCTAAGGGCATGATGTGACCAATTAAAACATGTCATTATTTTATTATAAAAAAAATCTTATCTTAAAGTTTTCCTAAGGGAACAAATTATGAGCTCGCTATGCATCAGACACCTGTACCAGTCCTTGACTAGTTTCTTTGTGAATGACATTAAGAGTAAATCATCTTAAAGTGAGACTGTAGAAAAATAATTGGCTTGATGTACTCCCACGGCTCTGGTGCCAAACTCTCAGTTAATGCTTTAACTCTAAAGACATTCACTAAGATGGGTCAGATTGTGGTCAGCAACAAATCTTTTTGAACAGGTCTTATGACTCAATGAAAACTCTTTGAAACCGCCTGTGGTCAAATCAATGTTTATATCTTCTGTAGACATCAGAATGTGTGTTTTAGCAGTGATAAGTCTAAAGTTTACTGTGCAAAAATGGAGTTCATATCTCTTTACGCACACCCTCTCTGCTGTTGAGTGAGCTGAACGCAGTCATCAATTATGCATGGGAAGTAATGCACACATCGTTCACACTCTGAATGCAACTGTTAAAAATGGAGAACAGGTTGAAACTGTTCTCTTGGATAGGTGTAAAATAAGCAATCCTCTCAAATGTAAAAAAAAGAAATGCTGAGAAAATCAAAATGGCATATAAGACACCGAAACATCATAACATCAAACATATTCCAGCATTTTTTTTTTGTTTTTCAATTTGTAATAAAGGACTTTGTGGAAAAACCAGAGAAGACTAAGCAGCAGTGGTGTCAATGGCCCTTTCGAAACGCCTTGTTATTTGAAACCCCACTGATCTTCTCAGCATCTCTTTCACTTTACTAAAGACATCGCTCTGGTTGTTGCCATTTACTTGAGAATTCTACACTGTAAAATCTACTGTCCAAGAGTCTACTGTACTCTCTCTTCTTCTCTGTTTCCACTGGTGCATGTTATTACTGAATGTCACCACTTCTTGTTGTTAAGGAGAGTGTGAGAGTGTCCTGAATCATATTCTCATCCAACTAAACACTGCTTTTCACTCATTTTAAAGAACGATTTAATCACCAATTCCTTTTATGTTCACATACTTGGACTAGGACGTCATTTGGTCTTTTCACAAAGCTATCAGACTCTTCCCTAAATAATTAAACTTGGAACGAAAGTGGATTCCAAATTAAACCAAATCTTTTGAACTTTTACTCCCTTCAGTGCAGTATATTGAAAGATCATCTTTTTAAAAGTCAGGAGCATATCATAGGCTCTATCTATGTAAACATCTATCACATTTGCACCAGCCTTCGATTTAAGTCCAATTTGAGACCAGCTTCACATGGGAGCGATTTTAATTAATGCGGATTGCCCTAATTAGCCTCTTTGTGACTGTCTTAATTACCAGGACAAAAACCGGGACACCCCAGTCTGAATTAGCGTCATGCTAGAGGATTGGACGCCTTATTTTTATGCAGCAAGGTCAAATGTTCCCGTTCTGTTCTCCTCGCATTAATGAGAATAATTTTGCATATGTAGTGAATTAGATTTGACAGATTCTTGTTCCTTTGCTAATCTTTGCTGTTAGTCTCCAGGGAGTATTCTTCAAAACAAAACCTCAATAAAGACCCCATCAATTACCATATTATCACAGACCAGTACCAAGAGATTTGAACACTTCAACTTAAAAAAAACAACTTAAACCAGCCCAAGATGGTTAGCTGGTCTTTCAGCCTGGTAAAGACTCATTATTGTTGGTCAAAAGGGAGTTTTAGGACAAGTTTGGCCAAATTAGAATTATTATACCGACTAAGACCGGATAACCACTTTAAGATGATTTTCAAAAGATGATTTCTTCTTTATTAGCTAAAAAGAAAAGACGGATGATGAATGCATGGTTGATTGTTTCTAGGCACAATAAATACTGTATTTATTTCTGAATAACTCATACTCATTTCTGAATTTCAATTGCACCCTAGGTTCTCAAAAGAAATGAAAAACCATTCCATAACACAATATCAGAAACCCACATACCCTTTAAACCTCAAAACTTGCAAGCATTGCCTAAAGCAGTGGATTGAAGAACCTCATCTTGCCAGATAGCAAGAGAAGTTTAGGTCAAAACAAACACGATCCGACAAAAGTGATGTGCGCAAAGTCGTATGCTGAACAGCCTTTGGCAGCACAGGAGTCTTTAATTAAATGGAGATTGAAGAATGAGAAGCTTCGCCAAAGGATTGAGCTTCCATGGCAACAAAGTTGGGATGGTTTAATTTATGTGTGTGAGATCTTAAGCATTTTTTTCCTGCATTATGGGAAGTCTCGATAAAGCAACAGTGAATAGAAATGACATTGCTTCTATTGGAAGGCCTTGTCACCCAGAGCTCATTGGTTTGAAGCTCATCAGGCACTGTGGAGATTTGGTTATTGCCATGAACTAAATATAGAATCAGGGCCGTTAACAGATGAGAGGAGACAACTGGTCCCTGGAGTAAAGTAGTGTTTGTAGAGGCATTCAGGCAATGGCCATCTCGCAGAAATGAAGTAGAAGAGTGAATTGGGGTTTGGATTTCATTTAAGTGTAATATAGCTGAGAGTCTTTCAAATCCAACATAATGCAGATTATTGATTAAATGGACAAAATAAGTAAATTGGAAATTGTAGTTTGCAGGATGTCAACAAATATATTTGGACCTGTACCAAAGAACTGTCTTTGATCTGTAAAGAATATTGTACCACACAACTGCTCAATCCTAAAACACAGCAAATGATATGTGTTGAGTGTAACACTCATTATCTGGGAATCCCCTTTTTGGAGATGGAGGTTGATGTAATGCATTTCACACATTTTAGTGGCATCCCTCATATTATCCATCAACATTACATTATTTATTTCACATTTTTTACTGTTAGTCTGTACTTTCTAGAAGGGCCATCCAAACAGATTCTGTATAAACCACTCACCATATGATCTGGAAACAGACCAGTGCACAAGTAGGTTGCCATGGTGAGCAGAAGAAAGGTTTACCCCTTAGAGACTGACTCAGATGAATTCGAATCGTGCAGAAATTTGTTCCTGTCTGATAGATTTGTAGTTTGAGGGTCTAAAGGAACAAATTTATAACAGTGCTTTGTTAAGTCAAGTGAGAAAAATAGACTTTGCCTGAATGATCAACCTGAAAACAAAAACTCTGAATCAAAGAGACAGTAATACAGCTGCACAGGTGCATGTTAAGGATTTGGGGGATTTGGGGGGTTTCATGGCTTTGAGATCTTTTCTATTTTTAAGTGTAGTCCTAAAAATGAACTTATAGGAAAATACTGTATATAATATAAAACGCTCTCCTTCGAGAAATTTTATTTATAACATATTGATATATTTTTTTGCAGTGCTGGTTGTTGTCAAATGTGTATGTCATCGACTGATACACATCCAGCTTTATGTTATTTCATCTTTCGAAAACACCAGTTAATAAAATAATAAATCATAACTATTTTAACATGTATTTTAGCATGTGAGAGAGTGCATTGGGTACATTCTGTGGCTCTGCATCCAGGATCTCTGTTAGGACATTATTGTCTGTTTAAAGTCACAGAGAGATGGATGAACTCAGTCATTTGAGGCTGGCGGTGGAGCTTGACAGGGAGTGGAGATAAATCAACAGTGTTGGAGGGAGATGCCTGTTGTTTGGGATCAAACTGACAGAGACATCAAATAACCCTGATTTCCGGGAACATGCATCTCACACATACAGCGAAGTGTGACTCAACAGTTAAAATGTCACTAGGAGGTGAACAAGTGACCTTTACAGCACATTTTGGTTCTAATAAAAAAGCGGCTAAAATTAAACCATCAATATAACTGTAGGAGGACGGGCACACAGAGTTTAAGTCTCACTTTTTCATGAGGTTATTGAGACCCGTTGGGTTTTAGCATTTTAGGTATGTTTTATCTCTCTCCTGATCTTAGATCATCGTGTCAAGCATTGGCGCCTTAAGCTTTAACATCCACGTCGCCGTGTGATATTAAAATCTTGTTTCTAGGCACAGTTCACAGACAATTCTGTTATCATTCATTCACCCTCCTGTTGTTTCAGACTCAAATGACTTTCTTTGTAGGACCAACAGCCCCAAATTGACCAATTGTCAACATTACCGTGAAAAATGTTTCAACCAAAGGTTTTTACCATACTGATACTGTAGCTCAAACATCAATATTTGGTGGTTTAAATACCCATGTGAAGTCTCTTTAAAGTTTTTATAAAAGATTTTATATGTTTAAAGCCTGATTTTTCATAGTCAAGTAAAGTACTGCTTTCAGAATTCAACAGGGGTTTGTGAGATTAGGTTCAATATATTGGTAATAAATTCATTCTCTGAGAATTTATATTTCAAGTTCTGACTAAAAATGTCACATCCACAATGCGGGAGCTGCCCAGATATTAACATTAGGATTGATAAATGTAGTGCTCATTGCATAACCATAAAAATTACAAAACCATTTCTCATCAGCCGACTCTACACCAGGTTAACAAATTCATTATCCAGAGAGTTCTCCTACATACTATAGCGAGTTCATTTATAAAGGTGTTAGTTATTAAAAATAATACCCTATTCTTTTTTAATGGAACCCAAGCCAAGTCATGGAAGATTGCTTTAATGGTGCTACTTGGGCTTTGGTTACTATGGAGACAGCAGTAAGCTGTTTCTAATTTAATAAATACTGTAAAGATTGACCATAGATTGCCCACACCGAGGGACAACTTCATCCTGTTGCCATGGATACCTCCTGCCAACCACATAGACCAGTGACGGAATCAGCAAGATGCCAAAAAAAATGAATTAAGTACTTTAAATTATAATAAAAGCTAAAAATAAAGCTTGATGTGCTATAAATTGTTTGAACACCATGATAATACCAACCAAGATATTAACGATAAGTAATGACACTCATTCTTCTCTGCCGCCATGAGAGTCAATTCAGTTGAACACTGACGTCTGTGGAAAAATGGCTGTTCTTTTTTTAGTTCCAGGTAAAAGAATGCGTCTAACCGTTCCTTTTAGTCAGAATGGAAATCGATGCACTGCAGTGCATGAGCTTATTGATTAGATCTGCATGCTTGCTAAAGGAGACATCTCAGCAGAGCTGTCGCTCTGCCGATACTCTTTCACCTCAGTGTCATCTGTTCAGGCCTGTCATCTAGAACTGATGGCCCCATGTGTTCACAGGCAGTTTAGTGAAGGTTGATGGATTCTGTCAGGACCCATTCACCCTCAAATTGGGCTGTCTTTACTGATCTATAAGAGTCTAGATGTCAGTGGTCTAATATAGAGATGTCTGTGTTAACAGAGGGTAAAAGAAAGAAAAAGGACAGGATAAACATGCTTACATGTGAAGTATGCAGGTGCCATGTCTGTCCCAAATTCAGGACATGAATTAATGGTGGATGGGGGGGTCTGATCCCCAATTTAAGGAAATTTGTACTCACCTGCATGTCATGCAAAATGTATACAACTTCTTTTTACAGCTGAACCTAAATTGAAGTTTTGTAGGAAAATGCCCTGTACCTGTACAATGCAAGTAAAAAGGTCTCATTATGTCTCATTCGTTCATTCAATGTCTCTTACTTATTGAGAACCTGACCTTCAGTTAAAGAAAACACTAAAAACATTCAAATTGTTTGAAACAGAGTATAGGGATCACAAGACACATTTTTCAAAATGTAAAAAACATCCACAGAACACATTGTACTTCTGTCCCTCGCAGACTCATTTTTATTCACATCAAAAATTAAATATGCCATTGCTCTGAATAAGGTCTATTGCTTCACAGCATGATTTTCCCTCATCTGTACAAACCCCAGGCACTTCCCTAATGCATTGTAGTCACGCACTGCATTATATATTTACATTTTTTATTTATTATTTTTTATTTATGTTTTGTAGTTTCCTCTATTAAACATAAACACTAAACTATAACCTTAAATAAAAAGTCTAATAAAAACATTTAATAATCTTACTCGCACTCGTTAAAATGTCCACCCCACATGTTTAAGCTGGTGCAGGTACCTGTAGCTAAATAAACATATGTCGAGTTTATTGGTTACTGTCATTTTTCTCAACAAAATTACATTGATATACCTTAAATCTTTTTCTCACAATATTTTATCGCAATATTATTTAATAAAAGTCCGTTTTTTAGAGCAAATGTTCTGCATTCACGCCAGGTAATGCTTACTTCATTTTGATGTTCTACTCAAAGCCATTCACATCCTCGAAGTGAGATGCTCAAATGCTAACATGAATGTTTTCGTTTATGTTCACATTAAGTTTGCCTAAGATTAGTGTAAACTAACAGTCACCAATTACACAAATCACTAAACAAAAATATTACGTTAACTACATTTTACACCTGACGTCCGACCATTTCGAGTGTCTCTGGATGACGTTGGCGGTCAGGTGGTACAGGTCAGCGCTCTCGGAATTTAAAAGTTGAAAGTTTAAGTGAATGTTGTAATTGCAATAATTGAGTGACACACTTCATCAGCATCTACGTCTAAGGTCTGGTGTTATTTTACTTAAAGTTCAGGTTGCATACGCACAATTTCAAAGCTGCCGGAGGGTACGTCAACAACTACTGTCAACCCTTTGCGTTTTTTTGGGGGGTGGGTTGCTGTAGAATTAGAGTTTGGCAATCTGGATTAATTGCCTTGAAGAAATGTCCCTAAAAATTACCTTCATAAATATTTTCAAAAAGTCGATTCCAGAAGCCAGTGTATAATTTGCACACTGCCCAAACTCATTTGAAAAGGGCAAATGTTGTGTTC
Source organism: Beaufortia kweichowensis (assembly GCA_019155185.1). Lineage (NCBI taxonomy): Eukaryota > Metazoa > Chordata > Actinopteri > Cypriniformes > Gastromyzontidae > Beaufortia > Beaufortia kweichowensis. Next base: position 10,186,186 of record CM032809.1, read on the forward strand.
AGTCGTTATATTGGATTATAACAATGATTAACTCACTGGGGCTATACCCCATCCAATCTTCACATTTTCCCTAATGAATTCCTGCAGGTGCTGATAGAGAATAATTATTGTTATTAGTTGAAAGTCTGACAATTACCTCACTATTACCTCATTGCCACAAAGGCCAATTCATTGGGTACAATCAACGGTATTGATTTCAGACAGGATATTAAACATTAGGTGTATACAGGACTTGCAGTCCTGCATTTTTGCAGTGTTCTGAATACATATAGACACATCAGCGGTAGAAAATACTTGATTAACTGAACCGAAGCCGTGCTGGGGGAAGGGGGTGACCTTCATTGTGGCAGGGAGATGATGTGAGTTCATGACGCTTTTCTCCATCTGTCTACGCCGGGTTTAGATACGGCTGGCTCGTAATAAATCAGTCGTGATCTTTCATCCAACCCTGTTTGAATGGCTTGTTTTAACCCATAAGCTCCTACTATAGGACACTCATACTGCCCCTAGCAAAACATACACACAGCCTCTAATGTTATTATAACAAAATATGCTTTTGTCCTGCAATGTGCACTTGCCCTAATTAACCAACACTTGCTGAAGTCACTGTCACGACTATCTGGTAAACTACAGTTTGTTTGGATTTGCTCATTGTAAGTAAACAGCCTGTGCTGAACTGAGGTTATTCCAAAAAAATTGGTTCATTATTGCAACATAAAATGCAATACTCTGTGTGTCTCTTACAAAATAAGGCATATCAGAAACCACAAAATTGCCTAGACCCTTCACTATATGAGAACTTATCAGGCCAGCACACAATAAACTGACTGCAGACCATCAGGAAGGAAAAAATTTTTTTCTGAATTTATTTTCCACGGTGCATAAAAACATAGTATTCCCTGAGCAGTGAAACTTGGTTTAGCAGCACCATTGATTTGCAGGCAGAATTCAATTTCAGTCTGCGCTTTATCACACATAATCTATTCTAAATGTCTCCAGTGTAGCAAATGTTTATATAATAGGTATATTTCTTTATTTTAATTTATCAAAAGACTCAGCGAAAAATAAAAATAAAGTTACTAAATAAAAATATTTTACATGCTCAAATCTTTCATTCAAAACCAGCTTCACTTAGGTTAGCATCCTAATTGTTTGCGATTCCTAATATAATCTATTTTATTAAAGGTCTTTGTAGCAGAGAAGATTTCATTTGTTTGCATAATGCAATAGTGTATTAATACAGTGACTGCAGATGGCACTGGTCCTCCCCCAGCATTTCTCTATAGCAATGAAAGAAAACCATCTCTGATCAATCACTACACAGGGTGGACACGATGGCCTCATTACTACAATGACACCTCAGAGGCACAGTTGCTTGATAAGACTCCAGTTTATCACAGAAATTGCAGCCGCTGTTTGACAAAGCCTACTGGGTAATTGGCACGGCCAGGAGCAGGAATCAACAGAGAGAGCATTCATTTAATCTCTTTATAGTTTCAAAGCCTTAAAAACTCCACTGAGCTGAGATGCTTCCTGTGATTATTAATTGCACAGGAGCACCATGCTGAATTTGCAGATGACATGCATCATGTTTTATACAAATGTTTGGAAGATGAGTTTTTTTGTTGCACATTTATCCACTTTTTTACTAAAAGCTCCAACAAATCACATGACGTTACATATAACACTGCACAATAAATGTCTTGAACTTACTCCTTAAGATTTCGATTAAGGTAGCATATATATATTATATATAATATTTTTGTTCTCACCTGCAAAAGCCTTTTCAATCATTCAGGATAACACAAGGCACTGCTGCCACCTAATGTTGTACTGAGGAGGTGCATGCAAACAATATCAATGCTACTGTATAAAGGTACAGCAGACTAAAACAGTATCTCTCAAAAACCCTTTCCATAAAAAGCATTAGAATGACAAATATTAAATTAAACTTTTGTCTATAAAGCATTTGTGAGAGAAATAATGCTGAAACTGAAACTGGGAAAACCATGTTCTTTGTCTTTGCAAAATGTGCATTGCCCAGTAGATTTTAAATCGGAAAACATGGGCACATTTGCTGCAGTTTTCACAATTTAAAAAAGTATCCTGTTATTGAATTATCTTGTCTATTAAAATATTCAAAACCATAACAATGCAAACAGACTGATGAACTTAACACACAGACATCATTTTATCTTCCACAGTGGATGTGGGTTTAACAATGAGAGATGAATGAAATTATAAAGACAGGCTGAACAGTGATGTCAACACAATTTGTTTCAGTAATGTTTATAGGATGACTGCTACAAAACATTACCACACATCACAGTGTAACAGGAAAACAAGGCACAAAAGGTTGTGAAAACCATATATTACGAGCAAAAATGTAAAAACATGGTGTACTTCTATTGCCAATTCTGAAATAATGATTATAATGGACATATGTGTGCTAAATACAAAAACAATAATTCTTTGTATAAAGAAGGAACATAATAAATGTATATCTCTGCCTAGAAACAATAGAATTCTTTTTTGATAAGAGTGATAATTTTTAATCACTAAACAGATAAGACTTCAGATTTCTACAGATTACCTTTGTTGACCATCTATTCCATTCCCCTCGTAAACTGCGTAATATCTCCAAACATAAATTGTCTAGACCGGAAATTATTTACCACATATGTTTTTTGTAAATAGGGCTGATGAACGCAGGTGGATTAGCCCACGAGAATTGCTTTCTGTGCCCCAGATAGCCACTTTATACAGGACGCAAAAGGAATACTGTACTACATTACAATTGTTTTCTTTCAAAAAATATATATTATATGCAAATGAGAAAAACAGAAAAGTACAGGTCTCACAACCGAAAATATATCATTGACTAGAAATGGATTTAGATTTCTTCATATTTCTGCTTTTTAAATGTAAAATATTATGGCTTTTTTGCAATTTTGCACAGTACATATACAGACTACTTCCATTACATCACATTAGACCACATAAACAAATACTGCAGCTTTGCTCACACAACACCATATACAGCAATAAACAAGTAGACAATCACGGTCTATTGCCGAATTATACAATGTGGTTCAAGTCCACACTGTGTAAACAGATAATACACAATTTCAGAGTATCTTTTCCCTTTTTTCCTTCCTATATCCATACAGCCCACCAAAGGTAACCCATGATGGCTTACAATAGCAGCACACATTCAGATTTATCAATCAGGTCATATCATGTGTCTTTCAACTACTAAAGCCAGATAATGCTTGGACGAAAACTGACCTTTCATTACAGTAAAGCGCTTCGGCAGAAAAGCATCAATCATGTCATTACAATAATATGTACAGAAGAACTAATGATGCTTTTAGCACTGGGTTGAATCTTCAGTTGCATATGAAGTGATGGAAATAAGGCCAAGAGAGATCTGTCACGATCCAACGTGTGCACCTTACAAAGTAAGTACCTAAGCATCTGTATTTTTCCCTGTCTTTGTTATTTTGCTGTATTGGAGCTTTTCTTGTGAGGGTATTTCTGTGCAATCCCATAGGGCACGTGGGCGGCTATGGCACCCATCTCTACGGCACCTTCCACGTGGAACATCTGGTCATCAAAGTAGATGTGCGGTCGGATTTTCTCTAGCATGGGGCCTTTGGGTGCCCCGGCCAGGAATAAAGCCTCATCTGTTTCCAGTCCCCAGGCACGGAGAGTCTTTAAGGCACGAATGCCTGAGCTGGCAGCGCTGCGGGCGGTCACGAGGTAGGTGCGGATGGGACAGTCCAGGCGGTGGCCTTTCGCATAAAATTTCTTCTGAAGCTTTCCGAGAATCTCCAGGAAACCTTTCAGTGGGCCCTATGAAGTAGAGATATATGTTACGCTGTTGCATCCGAAACATCCCAGCAGTTTTTAGATCGTTGAAATAGCTTTCAGTTGTACACACATCACCTTTAAACATGCATTTTGCATGTCTGCTATAGCCTATATTTCAGCTATTGGTTCCTATTCACATGCATGACAATAAATATTCAAATGCATACATGATCTAACAACGTGTTTTCATTTTCCCTCTCATGCTCGAAGAATTTGTCCAGACCATGAGCTTTGAATATGCGTTCAGACTCATCGGAAAAGAGGACGGCATCTCCATCAAAAGCCACTCTCAGCTGCGTCTCTGACACTTCTATCTGTTTCTCTGGCATAAACATGGTGGCTGCAGCAATGCCTGTGACAAAACAGACAGAAGTTATACCTTAACATCTTGAATGAAGAAGCGCAGTGAACACTGTGGCATTTAAAGGGTTATTTAAAGACATTAGTGGCCACAGCGAAGCAAATGGGTCATTGAATTGTTATGTAATCAGTCAATGTAGGGCACAGCATAGTGTGATCAACTTTTCTAATGTAGCTGATTAATAAACAAAAGGCTCAAAAGGCATGTAAATGAAACTTTGCAAAATGTTTCTTTGCAAGAAAAAAACATTTTCTATATTTTCATTGTCATTACAATCTATTTATCAATATGGCAAATATTGCTGACTAAACAAAGCAACATATAAACTAAAAGGTTGAGATCTTCTTTATAAATTGCAAAAGTCATTTCTTTGGGGACAGTATACATTTAAGGCAATAAAATTTAATTTGCCACATTTGATAAATTTAAAGCAATTAGATGTTGTCTCACATATTTTTCTGTAGAATCTGTATTTACATTAATAAGTGCCAAATAAGCAATCTTAAAAGTACAGGCAATTATTTCTGTAGTGCTTGTGCTGCAGAAATGACACGCTTCACCTTTAACACATTAATAAATATTCAAATTGCTACAAGCAATTGCATGCGTCATCTCGTGTTTACTGTGTCCTAACCTTCGGAAAGGGCTTCCTGAACCTTCTCAGCATCAGCAGACAGGTACAAGTTTGTATGCCACGCTTTCAGGTACCCGATGGGACTGCTGCCTCCTGTCATGCAGAACCGCTCAATGAACAGATCTGAGAACGAGAGAAGAATATTAACAAGTAGAAATGAGTCCCGGTTACTATCACAGACACGGTTTTGTTAAAACCTGTGTGATCCAACTCAATTCTGTTCACATTCACTGTAAGATCAATTAAAATGATGCTGAATTTTCAATGAGATGATTTTGTAACCTAGACATGTCTGTGTTGACGTTGTGCCATTGCAGGTCAGGTGACTGAAAGGTTGGGAATGTTAGGGTTATGTGACTCTTTTAGCCTCTGACACATTAGGACATGAGTCGTGCCTTCTTAACATTAGCAGTGTGATTTACATGACAGTGTCATGCCAAGTTTGACCAGAAGAAAACAAGATACAGAATAAGTCTAAATGAGACAAAAACATGGATAAAAAGGAGGGGAAATAATCCAATAATGGATATAGACTACAGTTTGCGCTATACAGTATCATGTTTTTATTGGCTGAACTCTTTTTAATGGGATGTGAGGTTCACTAAAGCACAACACAACATGTTCCCGAGTGAGATTAGCAGTGGATCATTAAGGACTTTTTGTAAATACTTAATAGTACAGAACAAAATAATGTTCTTTCTTTTCATATAATCTGATTAACTCTTCTTCTAGTTTTGATTCAGCCAAAACTAAACCAGAAAATATATATGCGTATTCATATTTTTCGTATTCTTCACATTATTTTTGTGTCCATCTGTGTCCACTGTGTTTTTGATGGGGAGCACTGTGACGCTAGACTCACATTTATCTTCACTAACAAACAACTTTTGAGGTTTTGACATCAAATGGTTCATATGAAAATGTCAGTCCATATCCGTATATTTGTTATTTTGTCCAAACAGAGGCCAAAGGATGGACCGATGTTTGTTTTTTCTTGATTTAGCCACCGAAACGATCAAAACCAGTCCAGCTGTGGCGCTGTAGGAAACCGAGCAGGATGTGGCTGGTTAGCGATACAAAGGTTAGAGGTGTCACATGCATCTCTGTGGGAAGATATGATTGGCCAGCTGGAGATTTAAACATGGGTCAGAACAACAAGAACCTTCTGCATTGTTTTGTCCTCAGAATTGTGGATTTATTTTCCATGCATGCAATATTTTATCTATCAAATAGGTTTTGGGATGATTTATTACATTATTAGTTATTTAAACTATAATTCAGACAGTGTGGATGTTTGTGGATAGTTATAATTCAGACTATGGGAATGGTGGGGGTCAACAAGGATACTTACTGTGGTAGTTAATGGTGTTGATGAGTCTCACCCCTACGTGGGCATGGTTGTAAGTTACAAGCACAATGTCAAAAAGTTCCTCGCTGTCTGGGTAGAGTTCCCGCAATCGGTTGTTCACAGTTTCTAATGCCTAAGAGAAAATACATGAAAAAATAGTGCTGTAAGCAGGGATGTAGATTTAATGGGGAAACTGAAGAGACATGTCACCCCCACCCTTTTAAAAACATCAGAATGTCAATTATTACAATCAATATTACTGATAAAATAATAGAATTTAATATTTTATAATACATTATATATTGAACATTGTATATCATTACCTTAACAAATGGGAATGCTGGTCCGGGAGCAAAAGGCTCATTTTCATGTTCGATCTGATACCTGAGATATTCCTCCACTCCTTTTTGTTCAAACACTTTCTGCTCTTTTTCTGTGCGGAACAGAACCCGTGATGACACGGCTATGGTGACTGCGTTCTCTGGTTTGGGCTGAACAGGGATGATGAAAGAACGACATTCATTAAACATAATTTTAGCATGTTGCCTATATGTAAAAACTGACTTATGTAAGTGTTAAAAACGTGCGCATTTCTTTCAGACTTTCAAAAATGTCTCTGTCCAGAGTGGAATAGGTCATTCCTACTATGAAGAACATTTTCATTTTCCTGATAAGACTATAATACATTGGATAAAATCTATAAACACAATTTTCTCTGATGGAGATTGTATTAGTCAGTTAATATGCACCAATAGGCATCTTGTTAGTTTTATTTTCAACGTGTAATCAAGTTAGTAATAAAATGTAAATTTGATTTGGAAATTTGATTTTTGATTTGATTTTTGATCAATTTGATTTGGTATTTCTGAAAGTCTTACTCCCTTATCAGTACTTAAATTACATTTCAAGTTTATTTTGTTTTTCATGTAACAGAATTTAAAAGGTGTTAAAAGAACTGGAACATTTGAGATTATCATGATCATCATCTCACAGCTCTTATCTCTAAATCTCTAGGTAGGATTTTGTCTGTAACACCTCATTGTCTTAATGCATCAATAACTACCCTGCTGAAAAATAAATCAAAACTGATAAACATTTTTATTGTATTTTAGATGTAGACTTCAGTATATATGTAGGATGGAGGTGTCCAAAACGACCTTTAATCAACTAACATCACTAAAAAAACAATGCTGGTTGACAATTTGGAAACCAGCGTGGGAAATCATGTTGATCTGATCTTTTCAGCAGGGTATTTATATCCAGCTGACACAGACCACAGAGAATGATCCACTAATCTGGATGAATTAAACTGAATGAAACTAAAATCCATTTCTCTTTAATGTCTTCCATGAATGTTTACATAACACTCAGTGGAAGCCGTTAAATGTATCAGATGGTGTTTTAGTTAGTAATATGATTCCCATCATGAACACATGTCCAGTCCTACATGCAGTTAGTCACATGGCCCACAAATCAGCTGACTGCTCAGTATGTCACAGGAAACCACCAGGAAGAGAAAGGCTAGTTAATTTTGGAAAGGGGCTACCGTATGACGCAGCCAGACTGCTGTGCGTGCTGTGCAACACGCCCTAAACCCAGTGACTACCCTTTAACCAGAGACATGTCCTGCCTGAGGGGTTATGGGAAAAGGACAAATTGATCTGTGATGAATTAAAAGCCTCTTTCCCTAAAAAACAGCAGAATGATTTATCATTACAGATGAGAGACTTCACTTAAGTATGACTGGGAATGAGGATTTGGATGATATTTTGATTGGCTAGCCGGTGGTTGTGGAAATCATTACTGGGAAATGAAAGTGGATAAGTGGCCACTACATAGTAATTGCAGAGAGAGTGGGCTGTGGGAATAATTGGATTGGGATTTAATCAGTTGGCACATTGTTAGAGGAACATTTAGTCTGAAAGCCCTTCACAGTCTGAAACAAGAGAACACTGACTTGCTATTTAGGATCTGACCTTTTTTGCATTATAGATGCTATATTCTTCTGAAATGGACCTAATACTAAAAACAAAAGTACTATATATATTATATGTTATTATTATTAGAGTTATTATTTTCATTCGTTCCACTCACAGAAAATCACGATTCATAAGCATTAAACAATAAACATTGAATGCATTGCACAGGTACAATAAAACAGAAAGATGTATTTTTCTTTCTTTCAGTTAAACATCTCAATCAGCCAAAATGCTAATATGCAGGACTCGACAACAGGATGTTTTCTGCCAAAATATATGCACTGATCCCACAAAAAATAAAACATTTTATTTTTTTAAACGTATAAATTAACTTTCTTTATAATACAACAGTTAGTTCTGATCCTCAAATCTAATGAGTGGGTCACAGGAATGGGATGTTTCACTATGTTTGTTATTCTAACATCCTTATTGTTGAGCCCATATACATATACCATGTATGGAATTCTTTTTTATTATTATTTGCACGTCGTACAAAGAGAAAAATGAGTCATGTTTGTAGATGTGCATTAACCTATTTGTTGTTTATAGCCTACTAATCTATATTGTGGGGCAAAAGGTCATGCGTTTAGTACAGAGCCAAGCAGAACAATATGTTAATGAGACGGCAGAGATGGACGTCTGCATGACTCTTGACACCATTTTAAAAATACTTACAAAGAATATGCCTCCCTCCACCTTCCTGGCCCGTCTCACTGGTCCCTTTATAAAATAACATTTCATATCAACCTTCATTTCACAGGTAAAGAGATTTGTCTGTTATGTAATACATATTAAAATACATTTACATTCTGTGTGTTTGGTAAATTGCTTCTCATTTCAATAGAAACATAGGTGAGAAGTGACAGCTGAATCATAACATGTTGGAGTTGATATTCTTACAGTGGCTTAGCTCTCCTGTGGTGATGTGTTATATAAACCCAGCGCTTGGAAAAGCTTCCCAAATGCTTGCTCAGTAGTATGTGGAGTTATTAATATTTCAGGCTCAATGCTCTTGATATAGAGCCACTGTAATTACACTCAGTTGGCTTAACTACAGTTACGGGCACCACGGGGGTTCAGGAGAGACTGATACCAGCAACAACTAGTCTGAGAAATGTTGTGGTAAATAAACTAAATAAACAACTTGTTTTATGTTCCACTTGCAAAAGCAGAAACTAGACACTTAATGGTCTTTCTTAATGACATTTTTTAAAAAGGTCATTTTTAATTACATTTAAGTGGGCATGGAGTCACCATTCCTTGAAATCCAAAGTAATATCATTGCAATTCATAACTATTCTATGAAATTGTTCGATTTCAATTGTTTTGTATGTTTTAGCCCAATCAGCCTAGTGATGTTAGAGTTAGGGCTGAGGCTTTATTGTTGCTTTTTTTCTAATAATTGTTCATTTTTGTATCATTCATATCATATATATTTATATGAAATTGCCTAATAGTTACATTTTCCCAAGAGATTGGGTTAAAAGATTTAGAAAGGACAAATGAAATGATCTTGTGAATGAATTTTAACTGCAAATAGACTTCTAAACAAATAATAGACTTTTAAATCTAAATAATAAGAGAAAATCCACATAACATATTTTAATTGTAAAACATATTTTCATGTTTTAAACATAAAACATAAAAGCAAACCTTGTTTTAAAGTGGCATACAAAAAATGGCCAATTTTGAAAGTTTTCTAAATTCATTACAGTTATGTTGTGGTGTGTGTGTATAGTTTTTTATATATTGTGGTGACCAAAAATGTATTTTTTATTTTCCATTTAAAAATATTAAAATGCAGAAAGGTTTGTGTGAGGGTTAGGTTTAGAGGTAGAGTTACATGATTAAACAGTTTGTACAGTTTAAAAACCATTATGTCTAAGGCAAGTTCCCACAATGTATAGAAACCTAACGTTGGGGGTGTGATTGTGTTTGTACTGATGTTAATAGAGTGACACAGACACAGAAGGTACACAGGGAATGAGAGAATACTAGGTGATAACAAAGAGCAGGTTATTAATAGAGCTGGAAAAGGCCAGTGACGCTAAGAGTAAGTATAGAACTACAGGCTATGAGAGAGGAATTATCCAGCAGTATTAACCAGCAGCCTGTTGACCACAGTTTCAGTGACATACGCTGAGTTCAACTTGACTGAAGTTCAATCTCAAATGCAATCCAAGAGTTCTATAATGGAGGAAAACAAGCCTCTTGTTTTTTCTAAAAGCTTTTAAAGCATTATATAATACAATAAAGTTCTGTCCTTGCCAGCAATGTCACGATTCTTTTTGCCAATGCATTCGACATATGGCATTTCAATATCCTTATGAGAGTGTTAACGCTCTCTAAATAAGCAGTGGATGACTTAAAAAGACCTGCACCTGCTGGACCTCAGATGGCATTATCTCCTTACATTCAGTACTGTTACCTAATCGTGCACCGCGCACCCCCACCAACCGAAGAAATCTGTTCTGTTTCTCATTTACAAACACTGACAGCACAACCAGACAAGATGAAAGGCTGTCATGTAATTACAGTTAAAAGGACATGTGTGTTTTATGTGATTATGCTGTCCTGAGAAACCACAGACCTAACTGGAGGAAAGTCACAAACACAATGGTGTTACCCGATGAAGGCTACGAATGGTAAAGATGGCCTTAGAAACACGTGTGCTATGTAAACATTTTGCACACAAGTATGACCTCACCAGGAACAGAAGCGACAGCACAATCACGTTAGTAAGCGTAGAGAATGAAAGAATGAATACACCAATGGGAGAAATAAATGACAAATGTAACACTTACTGATTTGGGCTTCTTTGCAGAACCCAGATTTTCATGAATATCCTTGTTGTCCTCCCAGGATGCTTTGCTATCACCGTTAGAAGCTGACGGGCAGGTGTTGGGTATGGGGTCTGGCCCCTTCATGACCTGAACAGGGTCAAGACTCATTCTCCCAAATTGTGCTCATTAAAAGCACACTGATCCAGGACAGTATCACGCTGTGCTATTCCTTCTGTTCACATATAAGCAAACTCGCACGGTTTTTCTGTCTGTTTTCCCCACCTGCGTATTCACAGTACTAATAGTATCCAATAGTGCTTGTGATGGTATAGCTCCTGGTTGTGCGTCTAATGAAAGTGTTGTGCAGCTATATCCTCTCTGCTCTGACGCTCTGCCTGCAATCTGCTGCTGTGACGCGGTGCTGGTATCTGACCCCCTCTCTCTCTCCCTCTCATCCCTCGCTCATGCACACTCCTCCCTTTCCTTCTATTTCATGCTTCAGCTGTCTGCATTCTCTCCCTTTCTCTCAGCTTCATTTTCAATTTTTCACCTTAAGTGCTTCATTGGCATGTGCAGTTAAGCTGTGTAAACAGCAAAGCAACCTGTACATACAGGTTCTGTATATCTGCATATATACTGTACGTGTCTAAAATTGATGCATTAGGGCAGCTGAAAGTATGATTGTCAGATGAGGTTTTATTATCCTCTATGTTTTATGGAGAAAAAAAATACCTTAATATCCTATCTTAATATATATATTTATAATATATTATTAATATATATATACTTAATATAATATATATATATTTTAATTTTTATTGAACAATAACAATTTACACACTCAAGTGGGGAATACAAATATGCCTATGAAAAATACACACTTCCCCATAATTAAATTTCCAATCATACATAAATATCCATGTGTATTGAAAATGGCAATATTATATCAGGGAGAATGCATCAAGGCAGCTAAAAATACCATTGTCAGATAAGTTTCCCCAATGGTCAATGTCCCCACGCTGGATTTGAACATGGTACCTTGAAGCTAGCAGCAACCAGCAGTAACCACAACTCTACTTATGCACTTCCACCACAACTTTTGCAGGGGAACACAATTTGACAGCTGAGAAAACAGCCAATAACCTAATAACCAATTGTTAGGCAGCACACACACTCCATGTTGAACCTTTTCATGAATTGGTTTGTTAATATCAGCCTTGATAAAAGTCCTCAGGATGTGAGAGAAAGATCAACTATTTTAAACATAGTCTGAGCAATATATGCAATACAAAATACACATGTATTTTACATGTATTTATAATTGATTAACGTAATATCTCTAGTTATGCAAAGTTTTGCAACGTTACTGATAAAACATTTTTTGTAGATACCCTAACAAATGTAGTTTTAAAAAGATATATATATATATATATATCCTGTCATTTAATTGATTTAAGTTTAAATGAAAATGAACAATATTTTCCTACTCCATTAAGGCCAATTTATGTGACTTTTATTTTGAAGTGATGTTTGTCGTGGAAAATGTACACACTTCAGTTCTCTTCACATCGCTGTTGGTAAGCAGCGGCACGGAAAAGCAGATAGTGTCGCTTCCTCAAACTCCAAACAAAACATGCGTTATTGTTGTATTATTTAACTTTTGACACAGAGCATTATTTGAAATTAATCGGATTAACATAATAAATACGTACGAATTAATTTGAATAACAAAAATGGATCAACCGATGCCTAAAAAGTAAGTGAAATAGCAAGCTTGGCTAACAGTTATCATTCTGGCTAATATTTACAGGCCTCACCTCAACATCCAAACTGAAATAGCGGAAAACAGTTGAAAAACTTTAAACAGCGTAAATATAGATAAATTAAGTTACTTTTTGACAATGACATTGTGTCAAAAAGTTGTTCAGTGTACATGAATTCTCCGTAGATTTGATGGTTGATATCATAATACACACAGCTGTGGCTGTATTTACGAGAGGTCTTTACGCAGTCTGACTTCTACTGTATGTGGTTTAGTCTTGTATAAACCGTGTTTATATGTGGTTGGCGGCCGAAATCTGACGTTGTTTGTAAATTATAAGTAATTGTCTTGTTCTCGACAGTAAACTGAAGAAACTCAGTGAAGACAGTCTTACCAAGCAGCCAGAGGAAGTGTTTGATGTTCTTGAAAAGCTTGGAGAAGGGTAATTACTCTATAATCATATCCAGTGTATTAAGCCTCACACGTACAGTACCATTTAAAAGTTTGAAGTGTTGCTCATGATCTTAAACATCATTTAATCTGAAGGTGTATATTTCAATGTTTTAAATTACTTTTGTAGACAGAAATATAATTGTGCCAACATATTAATTTTCTTTAATAGGAACATTTTATTTTTAAAAATAATTCTCACAGTCACAATTGTGTTATTTCATGATTTTGATAAGTTTATTTATTTATTTTAAAATGTGAAAAAAATCTAAACAACAGTGAGTAGGTGTTTTCAAACTTTTGACTGGTATTGTATTTTGGTAACTAAACCTGAATGGATTTGGGTGCAGATCTTATGGCAGTGTGTTCAAAGCCATTCATAAGGAATCGGGCCAGGTGGTGGCCATCAAACAGGTTCCTGTCGAATCGGACCTGCAGGAGATCATTAAGGAGATCTCCATAATGCAGCAATGTGACAGGTAAAGCTCATACAAAATGATCACTGCAACCATAAATTATGTGTTTCATGTGTATAGTGTCCAACATGGTGATTGTGCTTTTCTTGTGTTCTCAGTCCGTATGTGGTGAAGTACTATGGCAGCTATTTCAAGAACACAGACCTGTGGATTGTGATGGAATACTGTGGTGCTGGATCAGTGTCTGATATCATCAGACTGCGAAATAAAACAGTAAGTGATGGATAAAAACTGTAAGATACAGGGCACGATTTCGGCACATTTGAAAACTAATTTTCTCTGTATTAGCTTACTGAGGATGAGATCGCTACAGTCCTCAAATCCACCTTGAAAGGGCTTGAGTATCTCCATTTCATGAGGAAAATCCACAGGGACATCAAAGCTGGGAATATTTTACTCAACACAGAGGGACATGCTAAACTAGCTGATTTTGGAGTGGCTGGACAGCTTACAGTGAGTAATTTATCACTTTATAGGCAATATATACAGTAAAATATATTCATATTTGTTACCTATATTTGTCACTTGCTGACTTTTTTTAATTAAAAAAGATCATTGTTTTGATCATGTTTTATACGAATAAAATGTGCATTTAGATATTTTATAGCTGCATCAACAAATCATTTTTATTTAGTGTGTATTGAATCCATTTTAACATGGCAAGATTAAATGACCAAGTATATTTTGTACTGATTTCATTTTTAAAGCATATGACTATTTTATGAGTAAAACGATAAATTGTGCAACAAAATATACAAGTCTTCGTCTGATGCAGTTAATGATAAACAGCCTTTTCATGCTGATGGTTTTAAATTGATCAAAAATCAGCTAGTAAATATTGGCAGAGTATATATCGGTGCATCTCTAATTGTTGTCCATTGTTTGTTTTTAATGACCACAATAGGACACAATGGCCAAGAGAAACACTGTAATTGGAACACCGTTCTGGATGGCCCCCGAGGTTATTCAGGAGATTGGGTACAATTGTGTGGCAGATATCTGGTCTCTTGGCATCACATCTATAGAAATGGCTGAAGGAAAGCCTCCTTATGCTGACATTCATCCAATGAGGGTGAGGAAACACAATTATGTTTACCACAAAAAACACTACATTATTATCTTGGAGGGAAATGAAATTCAATCAGACAATGTCTCTTACAACGTTACTCTTTTTTTTTGTATTCATGTCATCCCAAGGCTATTTTTATGATCCCAACAAACCCTCCACCCACTTTCCGGAAACCAGAGTTGTGGAGTGATGAATTTACAGATTTTGTGAAGAAATGTCTGGTGAAGAACCCAGAACAGAGAGCAACAGCTACTCAGCTGCTTCAGGTGTGCAAAGTGCATCTAAAATCATTTTTGTTTCTGGCTACTCATGCAGTTATTTATAAGGAATGGACTACGTTCATATTTACTGTAGATGATGACTAAGCGATGGATCATAGTTTGGACATTTTCTTGTAAAACCACTTCCTAGTTTTCATAGTCACTTAAAGCTGAAGCTTAATTTCCTTAAGTAATATAAATGTCAATATAAAGACAAATGCCTCCTTTAATGCACCTTTTAAAGAATTGTTTGCCACACTTTATATTTGAATAATGTAATGTCTGTTTTGCAGCATCCTTTTATAACTAATGCAAAGCCAGTAACCATTCTACGAGACCTGATCACAGAAGCTATGGAGATGAAGGCAAAGAGACAACAGGAGCAGCAGAGAGAGCTCGAGGAGGATGACGAGAACTCGG
Source organism: Beaufortia kweichowensis (assembly GCA_019155185.1). Classification (NCBI taxonomy): domain Eukaryota; kingdom Metazoa; phylum Chordata; class Actinopteri; order Cypriniformes; family Gastromyzontidae; genus Beaufortia; species Beaufortia kweichowensis. Next base: position 10,201,601 of record CM032809.1, read on the forward strand.
TGGGAATTATATTTACTAAAAGATCATATGCTGCTATTGGTCTGTTTAAGATGAGCACAGGGTTTATGTTTTAGCTGACGTTGTCTGTGTTCAACAGGAGGAGGAAGTGGAAGTTGATTCCCATACCATGGTAAAGTCTGGCTCAGAGAGTGCTGGCACCATGCGAGCCACGGGCACCATGAGCGATGGGGCTCAAACCATGATCGAGCATGGCAGTACCATGCTGGAGTCAGATCTGGGCACCATGGTCATCAACAGCGATGATGAAGAGGAGGAGGAAGATGTTGGGTCAATGAGAAGTGAGTGTGTTAGATTTTTAGTTATTTTTTTGATCAGTTGTAAATTTATTAACTGCCTTTTCACTCATGCAGACCTGTCATATATAAGCTGAGATTTCTTCCTCTCATTTAGGAAATCCTACTGCTCAGCAAGCTGTACGTCCATCCTTCATGGACTACTTCGACAAGCAGGACTCAAACAAGGCACAGGAGAGTTACAATCACAACCAACAGGACCCGTATGTCATCAAAACCGCTTTCCCAGACAACTGGAAAGTGCCACAGGACGCAGACTTCGATTTTGTAAGTGCATTGATCCAATGTTGTTTCGGTGTCTTGATGAAGCCTTGCTCAGGTGAATCACTGTATGTGTGTTTGTGTAGCTCAAAAATCTAGATTTTGAGGAGCTGCAGATGCGTCTTAATGCCCTGGACCCCATGATGGAGCGAGAGATTGAAGAACTGCGACAGCGATATGCAGCTAAGAGGCAACCCATTCTTGACGCCATGGATGCAAAGAAACGCCGGCAGCAGAATTTTTAACTAATTGACAGATGAAGCTTCCAAGCTGGCTGGCCAGATCTTAAGTCCCGCCCTGTGTTCAGTCTTTGTAGCGATGCATATTATTCTGCACTCCTGCTGTTTGTACATTCAAAGAAGGGCCCAATGCGTGTCAGAATGTGACAGAAAGTCATGTGATGATACTTTTTTACATAGAATTAATCATTTAAAAACAGAAGTTCCATGCTAAAATCTCTTTTATTATGAAGTATTGGCATTTTTAGTTTTTTTTTTACTTCCAAAAACTAATTCGGCCATCTCTAGATCTGTGGTTAATACTTTCTTATTACTGTATATGAAACCATGCTGAAAAGAACTGTGAAAATGTGAAGTTTATTTGGCACAAGGCAAAAAAACTGCTAGTTGGAATGATAAGACAGTCGTTTTTAGGTGTGAATGGATTACTAAACCAAAGACAATCATATGTGGAGAATGCCTTAGAATGCTTGTTAACATCTTTTTAAAGTCATCAAACTTTCATTTAGGATTCTGATGTTGTGGGACCATGTTACAACTGAAATTATATGGTTGAATCTTAAATATTAAATTACTGGTAATAACTTGGAGAGAGAACAAAAAGAGATGATGCATTCCATTCCATTATTTTTTCTTAAACACACAGATTAAAAATGTGTCCACAACTCTGTACATATGCATGGGCTTTCTCTGTTTTCGAATGGTTTTGTCTGATGGTTTTTTTTTTCGTGTTTTTGTTGCCCTATATTCCCTTCAAGGCCGCTGGGTCCTTGTTAACATGGCAGATATTTGTGTGAGAAAGTGAGAATTATTTTTCTGTGCCCCTTTTTAAAGTGTATCTCAGGGGTTGCTTGGCTATAAACTGTATCCCTTTCTTCTGGTCTTTTTTAAAAGATCGAGTCATTTCAAAGCTGTCTCATTGTAATGGTACAATTAGTACCATTTCATCTATACCTACCGAAAGCAATAGAGTAACAACACGGTAATGTGTAATGATATCTGTTATGTGAATGTCCTCAAGAGGTTTTTCACAAGAAGGATAAGTGGTTTTCAATAGACTATCACAATGTTCATGCCCTGATTGTGGACTTTCAGATGATGTCTGTAAATCTGAGTTTCATGTATAGTCTCTTAATGGTTACATTGTTTTTGTACAAGAGCTTATTGATGAGATAGTTAAGAGATAGTTGTTTTAAATGCCTTACATGTCCTGCGGCTGTGAGTTATACGAGTTTATTCCATACTCTGACATAGGCACATTTTTACTGAACACTCTAATTTATTGTGCGTTATTCATATTGTATTATTTTTGTTTTTGAATAAAGGTCTGTTACTTGTTTCCTTATACCTCATGGTTATTTACTGCATATGCACACATACAAACAGCGCTGTCAGTGCTACACTATTCGGCACTTTGGTGCTGCTATCACACAAGAAATTTGATATAGAAAGACAGCTCTCTTTTGAAAATATACTATGTGGGTTTTACATTTATTAAAATGTAAAATGACATTTAGGTAAAATGTACACTTAATTCCTATTTATTGTAATTCTTTTACGTCCTAAATACTTTATTCACAAATGTAAAGTATTAAAATTGAAAGTTAAAATTGTTGCATATGCTTTAATAGCATAGAGATTTATATTAAAATTTAAAGAACCCAAAAGGCTGTAAAACTTAAAATATTTATCAACATTTGGTATTATTGTGTAATCTCTCTTTCTATATTTTTCTCAGAGTTTGACTTTCCAGAAGCTCTGTATAATTCTCCTGACATACAAGATTGTATTTGTCTTTTTATTTAAATGTTAATAAAAAAAGCATACAGAGCCTTCTGCTCTCGCGGTACTTTGACGTCACACGCCGATCAGTCTGCGCAACGCTTTAGCTGCACGTTAACACACGAATTACCGTATTTTCTATTAACAGCTCTTGCACTTCTTGCATAAAATGCCGAAATGGCTTTTTTACCATTTGTATTGTACCTGCCCCTTAACTAGTTATATTAAAAGTAATGCGGAATAACAAAAATATATAACTGGACATATATGTAGATCGAGTGTCTCTATATACGAATAATTATGGTAGAAATCGTAAACGCCTACTGGAAGTAAAGCGCTGCACACATGCTTTACTCTGTTGCACAGAAAGTATCTGCTCGATCATTGCGATTGTTTATTTCTCTGGTAGAGATTTGAGTCAGACTGAGATCAGAGATGTCTGCGGTTATCAAAAAGATTATTCACACTGCAACTGCTCCAGGTGCGATCGGACCCTACAGGTGAGCGAGTCTGCACGCTGTCGAACCGTGTTTATGTTCATCAGACGCACGCGAGATGCTGTAACATATGGATCATTATGATCTTTGCATAAAGCACGTGCCTTTAAACGTATAACAACCCGACAAAAGATCTGACGTGGTAAAACACTGCAGTGCAATATTTGTTCTGGGCGTGTCGTGTCGTCTTTCAGTACAGTGATGAGCCCAGAAACTTTGATTTGTTAACTTCTCTTGTACTGTTTGGACGAGATGTCTTCTATTCAAAGAAAGATCCCATATACACCTAAAGCCCCTATTAGACAGGGCATATACAGGTAGGGTATGTTTTTAATAAACTGTCAATACAAAAGAGATTACACTGTAAAATGTAAACTTTTATGTCATTTCATGCTGCATCATTAAAAAAACATATGCAAACAATTATAGGGATTTCTTTGTGGGATTTTGCATTTAAATGTGTGGTTACAAAAGGGGGAGTTTATGCTTCAACCAATAAACAGTAAGATGTCTAAAGTTCATTACCTTAACAAGAGTTCAACATGGTCAGTGTTGCTCAAGAGACCAGCTTTAATATGACATTACAATAAAACATAGTTACAACAATAGGCCTATATGAGCTGAATCCCCCCTTTTTTACAGATATGTTGGCACTTCTGCAAAACCCTTTGGCACATTTATACATGATTGTATTATATAACTATTTGTGAACTGATCTTGAATTAGACACACATTAACTAGACCTTGGACTTGTATTGAACTTATTAAGACTTAGACATGGTAATCAGTGTCATATCTACTGTATAACCAGGATCATTAAAAAGATCATGGTACCTAAAGAAGTACTTTACCCAAACACATCACCCTCACTATCTCAGCTATATATGACGAAGGATGAGGATGAAGATGATCACAAACAAAAACATTTATATTAATATGCTTTCAGTCTTCTTATGCAGGTATCAAAATAGTTTTTTTATTTAATTTAAAAATCACACAGCTGGGATGGAAGGTAAGGAAATTATAAGAGAATTTTCATGTTTGGGTAAACTATTTCTTTAATAAAGCAAAACGTTATTGGCTGTTGACCTGTAGTGTACCGATTACTCCAGCAGATGGCAGGGTAGGACAAAAATGAAGAGATTTCTCAAAATGCAAAATTATTAAAGTATACTGTATATTTAAAACACACATATTTCTTCCCCAAATCTTTATATATTTATCTATTAAATAAATCATAAATTCTGCTGTTATTACATTCAGCCAGGCAGTTGTGGTGGATCGCACCATGTATATCTCAGGACAGCTGGGTATGGATGTAGCATCAGGACAGCTGGTGGCTGGAGGGGTTCAGGCTCAGACCAAACAGGTGAGACTAAAGTAACAAACACAGTGGCCCTCAAACAGATTTCCTTTAGATTTTTATTAACGTCTTAAGTGCACATTTAAAGCTTTTCTCTTTGTAACTGCAAAGGCTCTTGTTAACATGGGGGAGATTCTGAAAGCTGCTGGTTGTGGATATGAAAATGGTAGGTCATCTATCACCTTGTGTGTTTTTGAAAGGTTTGCAATTCATAACATTTATAAAGTCTACCCTGTTTTTACAGTTGTCAAGACAACAGTGCTAATGGCGGACATGAACGACTTCAATAATGTCAATGATGTTTACAAGCAATGTGAGTATTACTGTAGAAGTCATGTGATTGGATCTAGTATTTAGATTTCAGTTGTCCAAAGCTTTTGTTAATAAAGAACCTTAATATATTCATATATAATATGATACTTCTGCACCATGTTTTGTGCTTTTGTAGTTCAACCTGGGTAAGAAATTAATGATTGGTACACATTTAACCAAGGGTTGTTTCTTAAAAGTCCCTGATAATGCATTTCCCAACTGTCGAGCACATTGGCAAAGTTAATATACACAATGACGTCTCTGTGCATTGCTGGGTATTTCCTGTTCAATAAAATGCAGAAGGGTAATCCTACTCCGATCTGCATGTAAAGGGATACAGTGCAGTTCTGTGAAACGATAGACTCGTCTCTTGGCGGACAACCCATCATCACTGCCTCCTAACAAACACAGCATGCAATGAAGTGACATACAAACCTAAAGCATAAAATACTCTTGAACAGGGATCACGTAAAACATGTATTCTGTAATACAGCAGAGCCATGGGCATAAGAGGCTGTTTTGCTTCTATCCTAAAGTGAATCCTTAATGCCTTTGGGATAAAACTAACGCCATTGGTTGAGCCAGTGTTGCTATGGCAAAGTTGGTCAAGATGCTCAAACAAACAGAAATGCTATGACAGAGCCACAATGTTTGCACTTTCCATGGATATCAAGCTTCTAATGGATTACATATAGCTGTCTCTGTGGACACTGGGACAGAAAAAAGGAATTAAAGGAATAGTTCACCCTAAAAATGAAAGATCTGAATGCCGAGGGTGAATAAATGACAGCTTTTCATTTTAAATAAACTTTTTTCTGTAAGCTTATGTATTGCACTGAGTGCATGTATCGTTGTAAACAATAACTATCAAAGTCTCAAAATCAGTATCTGAATATTAATACCAAGTGACCTGTTAATTAAACTATACTGAGGATTTTATCAGAGCATTTTACTTTGTCTTTTTTTCTGATAAAATAAACACTGATGCTTTTCTGAATATTGCATTTAATGTTTCACTTTCTCTGTCCCTTTTTTTTGTAGTTTTTAGCCGTAATTTCCCAGCCAGATCTGCCTATCAGGTAGCTGCCCTGCCCAGAGTAAGTATAAAATACAGACTGGTTCCACATTATAGCACGAGAATACAGGAGTACTGTAATAATAATAATGACTTTCACCTTTACAGGGTGGACTTATTGAGATTGAAGCAATTGCTGTGTTGGGACCCCTTACTGAATCCTCCTGACTATATGACCAGAGCATCCATCACAAACTGTAAATACAGCTGTATGGAGACAAACTGCGACCACAAACTAGAAAAGCAACTATACTTACAAACCCTCATCTTTGAATAAAGCCATAGTCCTTGAATAAAGACAAAAACCTACTGTAAAAATTATTTCATTGTATTGTGACCAGATGTAATATTTCATTGCCCTTATACATATGATATTGATAATATTACAAAGTGAATTTACTGTTGAGTAGTCTTCACTATAGTCATGTAATCTATAACACCAAGATTTCTGAGTAGAAGTTAACCTTTATTTTAATCTCTTACAAATACAATATCACATTAGATTTATCCATGCCACAAAAAAATACATTTTACATTTCAAATTCTATCTGCTGTCGTGTTTGTTGCAAGAAAAATAAAATTTTCACATATTTTTCCACATATTTTTCCATAGTCATGATTTTTAAATAGCATGCGAGTCCTTCCCTTATAAGTCAAATATCAGAGATTTGAATAATTACAGAAACTATTACATCCTATAAAGACATCAGTCACAGTTTTATATATACTGTTTGGCTTTTGCATGTCAATGCACCAGTGAAGCCATTAAAGAGAGGCACCAATAAAAATCTACAATTAAAGTACCACTTATTCATTAAACTATATCAGGTGTGGGGGATTTGCATTCTATATTTATCTATATATATATATACTGTATAAAGACAGGCACAGAGACTTCATAGACCAGCTGGTCTATATCTTGGCAACAAGAAAGCAATAACTATTCACTAAACATGTATTTGTAGTTATAAAGATGTGAAACATCTCTAGTAAAGTCCTGATTTTATTGTGAATGAGTGTCCTGGTCTGGATTCTGCAGTAGCTGTGGCAATCCATTCACACTTAACTTTCTTCAGTAGAAGCTAAAAAAGCATCAGTCGATATAACAGATCAGATATAACAGATGCTGGGTTAATGGATTGTCATACATCATATCCTACTTACCAGGAGCTTCCTCCGGCGGAGAGGAATCTGTTTGATCCTCAGTTGTGTTTTCTGTGGAAACAGAGAATAATCTAATGTGAGAGTCACCACTTTAACCCAAAGTATTCAAATTTGCTGTGTATTTCATCTTCAATTAAATAGTAGGAAAATCTCTTCATTGCTATGCCCTTCATTATTATTTTCTTGTTATGTTTTTCTTGTACCATATTATCCCACTCACCAGGTATGTTCTCTGGAGGAGAGGAATCTTTCTGGTCCTCAGTTGTGTTTTCTTTGGAAATAAAGAACCATCATGTGAGAGCGATTTACTACGTTTTATATTCACTAAATATATATGTATATTTATCTATAACTATAGATGATATATATCATTTTGTTAACGTGTCAGCCCTGAGTATAAATAAATCCAGACCATTTCTGCTACAAATATAAATTCTATCTTACATTGTGCTGCTTGTTGAGAACCGAAGCACATTAAGATATTCATTTGATGGCCAACAAAATAATATCAGAATATCATAAGAAGTTTTAATGAGATCTTTTAATTTGGGCCAGAAAGTAACAATTAATCCAACAAGCCATTGCAATTTACACTCCCTTTTCTTCCTAATAATTGGACCAGCCATGGTAAAAGAAACAAACCAGAGTCAAATCAAATATTATTATTTCTTGTTGTGTTCTGTGATTAGTCATGATGTTTCTGATAAATTCAAAGTCTTTTCCCCACATTGTACCCAAAATATTTGCATTAGTGGATCAATTGTCATTTCCAATTGAAATTCTGTCATTGAAGCATGCTTTAACCCTCGACTAGTCCCAACTATTGTCAAAGAAATGAAAAGAGTTTCCAACGCCTATTTTAATAATTCATTGCATATTCATAATACACGACATGAAAGCTGTCATTTCAGCTGTAACCTCACACCACGGCTGTGTTTCTAGCCAAAATCAAGTCTGAGCAACAGGTGCAAGAACTGAAAACCCTTAGTAATTGGCAAGAAACTTAGTTAAATAGTTAAATAGCACACACTATCACCAGGCTGTTATTTAAAAGTCCAGTATAATAAAAATATGAAATCAGACTAATGTTTTATATATCTATTTTAAACATGACTATATATAAACTTTCCATTACTAAAGAGAACGTGCAAGATATTTTGCATGCAGAGATATGCTTCTTGAAAGTGCTGGAGGTATTTGCATGCACAGACACAGTACGCGCAGTACAGTGTACTTTGATCTTCAGGATTACTTTAAGCCGGTTACTGCCATCATTGGAAAATACAGACACCATTTTCTCTCTTTCTATTTTATCAATCACATTGTCTTAGAAAAATGTCAACTTACCACTTGGTGCAGGTTGTTCATGACTTTCGTCTGTGGTGGAAGGGTTGGTTTGTGGTTCTTCAGGCTGGTCAGGCACAGCCTCTACAGGGCCAGCAGCATCAGATGTGATGGTCTCATCACAGCTCTCTGTTTCTTTTGTAGCATCAGGAGCTGAAGATTCTTGAGCCTGTGATTGGTCTGGAATCGTGTCACTGTCTGCTGCAGGACCACCGTTTTCATTTCCTGTCTCTTAGAAATAAAACATAACATAACAAGTGTTTTAATACTATTCAAAATAGTTAACACAATCTTATATTACTTTATTATATATTCCTCATATTTTGGATCCTGGGTGAGCCAAACGGTGCTATGTGGGAATAACTTGAGCTGTAATTTTTACAGAATGTCACTACATTACTTCCTTTAATCGTCTATGTTGACTTTCACTAAACTTCTTTAGTGCAACAGGATATATAAATGAACTTTGTCCGACAATGACGGGTGAATTAAATTTAGTACAGACAAATATTTTGTTATTTTTATTTAAAAATGTTTGTTGTCCCTCTTTATTTTTGACAATAAAATGAATTAGATATTTCGTTCAGTAATATAACCAGTGATAAGCCAATTTTCCAAAAATCTGTCACAATATCAACACCAATACTGATTTTATTTTTGGTTTTGGTTTGGTGGCATCCAAGTAATCCCCAGATTTTCCACTGCGGTAAAAAAGACGTACTGAATACTGTTAATAATTATCTGAAACTGAAAGGAAAACATTAACATCCTGGTTTAATATTGAAATATCCCACCTAATTGTACAGCACATTCACATTATGAAAAAAATAAAACAGGCAAACTGTTTGAGGTTATACTATCATCAGACTGCTGTGGTCTAAAGTACACAATATTTGCATAAAACCTTCTTCTCAGGTCCAAATATACACTGTTTAAATGACTCCTATAACAGGATGACATGCATCACCACACTTTAAGAAACAAGGTGGGGAGGACCTCCACTGACAAGAATCCATACAAATACCTCCTCAGATCCAGAGATCTCCATGTGAAACAATAGATGCCAGTTTTGTGTGCTGGGTATTTAACCCTGGGCTGTTCCAGGGAGTCTTTCATTGTAATTAATACTGTAAAAGACCCTGGAGTCAAGCAGAATTAAACAGCAAGGTTTGATGACAGCATAATGGGTGCATCACATCACACAGGTCCGGCTTTAGTTTCAAGTTAAGGTGACCCAGGATCCGAAAAGTAAAGATCACAATCGTACTCAAAGAATCTAACATGCATTTATGTTTACATAAAGAAATCTCATGATTAACACGGGACATACAGTGTACATGTATATGTACGTAACTTAAAATAGTTTGTGAACAAATTTAAAGCTAATTTACAAACAACATGAAAACACGATTCTGAACTTACCAGGTGTACTTGAATTTCCTTTGGTGCTTGGTCGTGTTGTGTCTTGAGCTGTGGTCTGAGTGCTGGACGTGCATCCCATTGTGTCTGTTTGAGTAGAAGTGAAACACAGTGTTGTTGAGTGTTACAGTGTCCAGCGGCGCACATAAAGCGCAGTCAGTCTGTGAGACTCCTCTAATCAAACCACGAGCACACTGACAGAAACAGTCCGACATCCCTCTGCAGGTAACACAGGCTTTATTTGGATGTATTTAAGCGACGGTCATATGCAAACCGTGTTCTCTTATTCGCAGTAACTATTCACAGTTTAATTTGCAAGGCTAAAATAGGAGCGAACAAGTTTTTTTCTGTCTGATTAAAATGATGAGGCTAAATTGAGTGTCAGCATGGCGTTTAATAAAAGTGCTTAGTTGTTTTGTAAAAAAAACTTTTTTTAAAAGACGTAAGTAAACAAAACAATGAAGATATCATGCGTTTTGTGACAAAATGAAATCTAACTAACTAAAATTAATTAAAAAAAATGTGTGACAATGACTAGCTCAAGAGTTTGTTGATTGGTGATTTTTGGCGACACCTGCAGGTGACTTGTGGACCTACCAGCTGGTCTATTTTTTACGATTTACCATTAAAATGTAATTATTTACTAATGCGGACAATATAAAATGCCTGGTTTATATATATATATATATATGCGGTATTTATTTCTAATAATATATATATATATATATAGAATTAAATTTGAAACACAGTGTACATACACAGTGTACATACAAAGTAAATGAAATTTTAATATATATAATATATATATTATAATATATATATATATATATTATAATATATATATATATATATATAATATATATATATATATATATATATATATATATATATATAATATATATACTATAATATATATATATATATTATCATTTCATTTACTTTGTATGCGGTATTTATTTCTAATAAATATTAAAATGAGAAAAAAGTATGATAAAATGATAAAAATGATAAAAAGTACATTAAAATACCCATACTTACTTTTATGACTTTATTATCATTCTGAAATACATAAAATAGTAAAAAAAAAAGTGTTTTGTTTTATCAGTGATTGTTTTATCTGTCACTCACATACAGTTATGAACGAGTGGAGATATTAACAAAACATACTTTTAAATCAAATACAATTTTTGTAATCTCTTTATTAAACAAACAAACAACTTAATTGCCATGATTGTTTTTGTTGAGGTGCCCTTCAAATGCATATTTTATCATTTATTTCAAACGCCAGTTTAGAAATCGTGGTCTCGAGCGGGTTTCGAGTTCTCGCGATACTAGCGCACGAGTGTTACGCGCGCAGTGCACGCTGGGAAGCCCTTTCTCTACGAGGCCATCTTGGTGTGATCAAGGAGGTGAGAGCGGCTCTGGGAGAAATTATTAAAATTACTGAATTTTAATACCCGTACGAGATATATAAATGTATTATTTTGAAAGTGCAGATCTTGATTTATCGCTTTAACTTTGTTCAGGTTGGCCGGATCGAACTAATCAGAAACAATGGTGGCTGCAAAGAAAACGGTGAGTTGAGTTACAGCGCTGCGCGTGCCGGAGAGCTTCACGTGGAAGCGTGTTACAGGCCGCAGAATAAAAGCTATTAACTTCCTGTCCATACGCTAATAAATGTGATTGTACTTACCTGGTAAAAGTGTTTATAGTAATTTGGATAAAATTTTGATCATATGTTGACCTCAGGTTAACGGTGTGGAGGCGTTGTAGATGCTAACTTTGAGCTAGTTGAGCAGTCAAACAGCTTGACAGTGATGTTCTGCTTCAGAGTAATGGTGTTTTTGTGGTAATACGATGTCTGCATGTGCTACAAACAACATTGAATAGTTTAAACGTGGCCTTTATAAGATGATCAGTAAACGCATCCCAGTTCGCGATAAGTGTAACATAAGTGACTGTATGTATATATGAAACAGACAGTAAAATACAATGTTGTCTGTGAAACGGATATGAAGGATATAAACATTGCATACATGTGATCAAAATAAATAAAAGTCTGCTTATGAAATGGAAACGGTGTTTATGTAAACACCTGACTGTACTGGGTGATACTTAAGAGGCCAAGTTAGTGTATGATCATGTATGCACGCAGTTGCTAAAACTAAATGATAATGGACAAATGTAAATTTTAATTTGATTTCAGTTTTTTTAATGACATATTTTGTAAGAATCATGTGCTGTTATGTCATTTATGATCTAATTACATTGTGCTTGTATATTAATTCTTTTGTCTCATTCTTGCTTATTTACAGAAAAAGTCCTTGGAGTCCATAAACTCCAGACTGCAGCTTGTAATGAAGAGCGGTAAATACGTTCTTGGATACAAACAGTCTCAGAAGATGATTCGCCAAGGCAAAGCCAAGCTTGTAATCCTGGCCAACAACTGCCCTGCTCTAAGGTATACACCGTTTGCTTCTGTCAATATATTCGGACATTGTCCCAAAGCCATATTCAACCTAAAATGTTCAGAAATTATAAAGGTTTATTTATTTATCAACTGTGGAATCTGTAATAATTTTCCCAGGAAATCTGAGATTGAGTACTACGCTATGTTGGCCAAAACTGGTGTCCATCATTACAGTGGAAACAATATTGAGCTTGGTACAGCCTGTGGTAAATACTACAGAGTGTGCACACTGGCGATCATCGACCCTGGTATGTATTAATGCATAATAATCATGTATTATTTTTTATGAGAATGAGTGTCATTTGTTCATTTAATTTCACTGTTAGATGTGCACAACGGGTTTAGGATTTACATTGAAAATAATGACTTTTTCTGTTAATAGGCGATTCTGACATCATCAGAAGCATGCCAGACCAGCAGCAGGGGGAGAAGTAGAGCCATTTTCACCATGTTATTGCAAATAAAATTGGTTGAAACGGTCATTGTAATTTTTGTTTTTCTTTCTCATCTTTGTTATGGTCCTCAAGCCCTTATATACAATGTATAAGAATTGTCATGATAAAAGACAGCACTTGTGTTTTCCATCTAAAAGTAATTAATCCACTTTCTATTTGACAATGAGAGTTTGATAATTGATTAGTCTTGACATTTAGTTGCTGTACCGCAGCTGTTTATGGTTTTGTGTATTAAAGGATCACACTGTAGCCTCTTTGAAGTGTTTTTTTAAAGCATTTGAAGTTTTTCTTCACAAGTCAGAATATACCACAAGGAGGCACCGTCTCTATAAGATTGTTCTTCACAGCCCTACATTAAATGGGTGTATTTAGAGTTCAGGATGTGTGACAAAAGCCTGGTTTTACTAAAAGTTTGTCCTGAGGTATATTAAAATGTTTTGTTTCAAGGTGTAAACCAGTAAAAAAAAATTCTAAAGATGTTTATAAAGCTGCTTGTGTCCTAATTTAACTTAAGATTACTCCTGACTTCTTCTAAACCCTGTCTTTTGGGGGGGGTGCATTTAAGAGCTTAGTGTTACTACTAGGATTTTGATGACTCTTGTATCTTCAATCACTATGTTCTAAAAACGCTTTTTTCTACAGCTGTATCATCTTGAACGGTTCAGATGTTACAATCATAAGTGTTAGCAGTTACTAATGTAAAATTGGCTATTGTAAGCCTGAGTATGAATTCATGTTGAAAAATCATGCATAAAGAAAAAAACGTCCCCTGACTGACCTGCTGTTGATATAAGTATTTAAGATAATCCATATGGGTTTTTTGAGGAATTTTAGAAGCTAAAATTTACAAACCTCTGTCTTAAAACTAAAAATGTTGTTTTAAGATCATTTATATTGTAGGCCTGCAGTTTATTTTTAAATAATATTTTAAGTCGAGACTTGGTCATTAAAAATATAAAGCTGCAAAATATCCCTAAGGATTTTCAGACAGAGAAATAAAAATCAGACAGTCCTAAAGAGCTTGAGCAGAGAAAAACATCAAAAGCTCTCCTCACAGAATGATTGCCCTAGTTTCTTCAGTCACGTGTGCTCAGTTCTGAAATCTAATTCTTAAATACCCACATAGATAAATATAATCACTCAACTGAGCACGTGCAGTGAGCCTTCAGAAAATATAAAAAACTGTATTCCTACAGGAGATAAAAAGCATCATATAGGAGATCTAAACAGTATTACAGAGATGACTTCAAGATTTGTTTTGCATCACTGAACAGTGTCCCAAAAATCCCCAGCCATCAAAAATAGGTCAGTGGGTGTTGTGTGCATATTGTGAATTCTTAATAACCCGACTGATTGCTACTGACATAGTCAAACTCAGGCAGAACTGAAAATAGGTGAAACTGTCTCCTCTGGTCATGTAAACATTATGGCACGTTTCATTTGTAAAGTCGGTCTACTTGGATCTAACCCAGATCTTCTTAAGCCTGTTTGGACATTAAGCAAAAGGTCATGGTTTGATATTCAGCCATGCATGTGCAGTATGCATAAAAAATCATTTATAGTCAGCCCAAAACCAGAAACGGTGCAATGTTTACTTTTGTTATTTAATAACAGTATTACATTCACATCTATGTTCAACATGGCAAAAAAGAGATACAGTCATAATGAAGCATTACTGTAATAGTTTATTATGTAGAAATAAGACATAATGCAGTGTGAAACCAATACAAGATGTGGGACAACACAAAACAAACACATTCTACCTGACAAATATTGTTCTTGTTTTAGTAAATCGGTTTATGATATCCATTGATAACAATTAGTGAAACTTCACCAGATATATTATGAATGTATTTCATACTTTAAATGTACAGGTTACATTTCAAACCAAAAACCAATGTTTCAACAATATTGTTGTGTTGTGTTGTGTTAACAACCAGGATACATAGTTTGGTAATGTTTGTAGGTAGACCACTTTCACAATAAAACACTAGCTATATGAAGCTGAATATAAGATGCTACATTAAAGATGCAAGTCTACACACAGAACAGTAAAAATAAAACATCTACATATATCAATCTCTAACACTTTCATTAATGGTTCTATATCCAACATTACCATGACTTACAAATGCAGGTGAATAAAGTCATTGTCAGCTATAAATAGCTATGAATCCATATTACAAATACCCTTGCATAGCCACTGTATATAAAAATGAAAAATGTTCCCAATAACAGAAGCTACTTCAGTCTAGGAGAGTCGGGAGATCCAAGGTAACTTTCTAGATGTTAATCTATTGTATTGTTGGGGTAATTTCTTTTTCATTTCTCATAATTATTGATAACATCGTTCATCACAGACAATAACACAAATTATTATTGTTTATATGTGCAAAAACATTGCAGTCTATACATGTACGTACGTCTGAACAAGAACGTTTAGTCTTAATAAATGTCAAAAAACATCTTACGCCCATTTTTCTTAATTACGTTTTGAGCACTGTCAGGTTTTACACCAAAGATGCATGAAATCTTTGTTTTCTACTTGATTAAGACTTAATTAAGAATTGATCTAAATCAGACTCATTGTCACGTACAGCTATGTGTGTAACTGTTAATTCATCAAAGATCTACTAGATCATGGATTATTTGTATCATCTACAGTATATCTTCTGAAAATATTGGCAAGCAATTCTAATCACTAAAGACTGTGATTGCATCATGTATTTAGACATTGTCTTTGTATATGAAGGAAGACTTGAAAGGTTTCATTTTTCTTAGACAAAATGATGTAGAATTGCTTCATATTTATAACTTATTTAGTTCAATTCTGAATCAGAATTAGATATTTATTTTGTACAGTACAAAAAAACAGCCAGTTTTCTTACATTCAGAATATTTCTAGGTAATTCCCATTTGAAAAGTGCTCTTACATAACTCCCATGTTTATCATGCACACTCCATTCGAATCTCGGGTACATCAGTAGACAGCAACACTGCTGAGAAGTTCACAGTATTAAAAAGGCCAGTGCCACAGATCATCACTGAAAGTGCAAATCAGATTGGAGCTGACACAGAGCTTTGGGTTGCCAGGACAGCTGGGCAGTCTTATAGAGGGAAGAGCGCTTCAAAGTCATACTACCGCCTCTAGAGAGGAGAGGAGACTTACGTCACACAGAGACCGGGGCAGTGGAATGGGCTATTGTTTCTTTGGAGAAGACTGTGGGGAAAAGACAGCGTTATGTCAATCTTAAGCTGAAGTGTACTGGGGTGGAGGATCCTTCGGTGGGATGGCGACTGCCTCTTCGTAGGGTGGAAGTAGTACCTAAAAGCAATGCGGATACATTGGTTATGTTAGAATATTAGATTATTGCATACTGAATGATGTCAACTATATTTATATATGTACTATTATAAAACACAGTAAGTCATTGAGTGGCACCCAGTTAACATCTTGGAAATTAATGTTCAAACAAATGCTGATTTACACGCTTTAATATGCTTTGCAATGCTCTAAGGCAATCGCATTCTCACCTTTAACCGAGAGCATTTCAAATGAGCCAAATGAACGTGGACAGTTACGTAACGGCCTGCAGCTGAATACTGTGAAAGCCCCATGAATGGCCTTTTATGTGTTTTTGAAAGCATCTGACCACTTGTTCAAGAGCGTTTTTAGAAACAGTCAAAAATAAAAACAAAACCATAAAGAGGTTGTATTTGTTAACTTTAGTACATGTTTGCATTTGCTAACATGAACTAACAATGAGCAATGTAGTGTTTCAGCATTTATTATTCTTTCTTAATGTTAATGCCAATTGTTAGTTGTTAGTTCATTGTGCATTAACTAATGTTAACAGATACAACTTTTGATTTTAAAATGTATTAATTAATGCTGAAATTCAAATTAGCCAAGATGAATAAATGACATAGAAGAATTGATCATTGTTGGTTTAAATGCATTCATAATGTTCACAAATATATGAAGGTGCCAATATCAAAATATATAAAACATCTAAATCTGTAATTGTATTCAGCAGTTATATATTTGAGTTGTCAGTGGTTGGAGGGTCAACAGAGCAGCAGGACAGACAGACAGAGGCAGTGAGACAGGATTATTTATGGCAGACAGACAGAGCTGGAGATTACACAGTGCCCTCTCTCTCTCTCTCTCTCTCTCTCTAATGCCCTCCATAAACACTGACTCAACAACACCGAGGGCATGAAGAGACTGTCATCATTATCCCCTGTGATGCACATCACAAATATCCCCTGTAGCTGTGTAAAGATGTACTGTACTTCAAAACAGCACACTGCAAGATGACTAAATTAAGTGTGACAGATTTCTACGTCCCCATTGGTCTCAACACATATGTTCTTTACAAAAAGCTTTATTCACCCAAATATAAAACTTTCCTCTAATGCCATATTCTATAAGAATTCCTATCTTTAGTTGAACACAAACAAATAATTTACTGTTGCATAATGTTAATGTTATGAGTATAATTATATTCCAAGCATGGTCACCGAGTACACCGATTTCCTAAAGGGACTCACATAGTGCGAGTTAAAATGATCACTTGACTTACTGTAGTATCGTTTGTGGTGACATAAACCAGGACCTCTGTACTGCTTCTTCCACTCACATATCTGTAGCAGTTCCACACACAGGCAATAAGATATGCCTGAAGAGAACAAAACAGACATTGATGCTAAATAAAACATCCTCATAAATAATTTAATGCAAATTACTAAGCAATAACAATAATGAGCTATACACACAATGCATAGTCTGTGCTATTATATTCCCCATGTGATCATATTTATAAAAAGAACACACAGCTTGTTCATGAATAACTTTGGAAAAATTATTTTCTAAATCAAAATCAAAATTTTAGGTTAAAACAATATATAGCCTACTGGTCAGGTGTACATAATGACCCTAATAACACACATATTTTATGTAGTTTGACATTTAATTTGATATCATACAAACAGCATGTACTAATTATAGATTTTAAGTGTAGCATGTCATCCCGGTTGTCACTGATTGAAATCTAACATGAACTACCCACATCCACATGATTCTTACTTTTACAACAATACGTATGAGTTGGCGTTCAGGAAAATAACAATTAGTACTGATCATGATTTTAAATCTATGATTTCAACATATGCATTATAAAGTTCAAAAAGGCCTATGGAATGGCACACATACACTTTACACATGCATAGGGAATAAACTAAGAGGTTAATTTTAGCTCATTGTGTTTATCCCAGCAGTGTAATCTGCCTCTCTCTAATGCTCACAAGCTGTCATAAAGCGATTTGTCTCACATCTGAAGTCCGCTGGAAAGTCAAGCTTCCAGAAGGACAGCAGAAAATTGATCTGTAGCAGATCACAGTGTTGCACATCTGGTTATAGTGAACAGATTACAATCAATGAAATGTACCTTAAAGGCCAAGATGCATCCGATAAAGAGCAGCACTGCTAGTACTAGGCACATGTTGTTTGTGGACATCAAGTCCTCTTTGTATGGAAAGGTCCCAGGCTGTTAAAACAAAGAAATGCAAAGTCAATGACTGAATGATACTAAGTTTGATATTCTATATTAACATTCTTACCAACTGCTGAAGGTAGTCTTGTATAGTGTTGGGGTAAACCACAACGCTTATTGCTACCAGTGTGTTAAGGGCAAAGTCAAAGATCTGATAGCAAAAGAAGGGAATAATCCATGCTGCATGTTGCTAAAAGAAAAATGAGATATGTTTTAGTAAAAACAAAGAGTTTCGTGAAATAATCATGTCATTAAGTTGAAATATATAGCTGATTGAGTGATGTCAAACCTTATATGCGCCATAGGTTGCCATTCCACAAATCAAAATCATCAGTAATGAGATCGCCGCTGCAATGCACATGTCTGTGAAGGACGAAAGAATGACATTACTCTTAATGTTGATGTTGCAGATGGCCAAAATATATGAACACCAAATATAGCAAACAGAATTCAGAAAATAATATTTTTCTGATTATTAATTATCTACACTGTCATTGTATATTAAAACCTATGTTAACCTTTAAATCCACGTCTTTTAAAGTGAATTTGTGAAAAAAATTCAGAACAAATACAACTTCAAACTTCACATGACACTTCACATCTTTTGGCATGACAGTTCAAAAAAAAAAAAGTAATTAAAATCAATTAAATTAATGGTTTTAGCACACATACTAATGGTAAACATTAATACTTAATAATAACAAAGCAAAGTTAAAAAGTTCCATGTTCAGTTATCAACAAATAATTTTTATACATATTTATCTATAAAAATATATGTATATGATGTATTTGTACATCTATGCAAAAAAAATCTTATTCAAATGAATGAAAAATGTGTGGATTAGGATTAAATGCAAGCTAAATATAAAATATAATGCAAATGTAGTATTTCTAAATATTTTTCAACTTTGTTTGGATACATAAGAAATGCTTTGTGAATTGTCACTTTAAAACAACTTATGAATTAAATTGTTATGCTTTTAATGTTATTTTAACATTATTTCTGTCCAAAGAACTTTCTATATAATCAGAACACACTAGTGATATATGACCCAGTAACATTACCTGCCTAAATTAAATATTTAGTAGTTCAGCCCATTGTACGACATTACAGTCACTCCTGAACTAGTTACCTGACCTGCTATTTTTACTGCTGTGTTTCCAAAACAAGACCCACGCTCATTCTTTCCAAAACAATAGAATATCTCACATCATAATGAAATACAAACAAAACAGAACACAAAGACCTTTAGATATAAAATATTGTAAATAAACTCTTGAAGGAAGATTTTTTTGAATATATATGCCAACAATGAAAACAATTGACTTGTTTCTGTGTGGTAATGTTATAGTAGCTATTTGTAAGAGATTACTTCAATTGTTTATGATATAGGCTACTAAAATGCTAAATCTCAATTATATATATATATATATATATATATATATATATATCAATTGACTATCATAGGAGTGCACTGACACTGGCCAGCTCCCTCTTCATAATCCCCTCCATATGTTAAAGTACATCAGTACATTCTGTCTACTCCAGCGACTATTACAAAACAGGCTTCATATAACAGAGGCCAGATCCAAGGCAACCCACACCAAAAGCAAGGATATCATCATTTTAATCCTGCTGATGACGACAATCAGATTTAATCAAAGTTTCACAGAAAGCTGTTCCGATACCACAAAGAAACACAATATCACTCTTGAGCTTGAGTACTTTAAATGATGATTGTTTTCCCTGTACTGGAATTTTACTGGAGCTCAGTTGGAAACGTTAAGGTCGTGGTTTTCAATTCTGATAATGTCACTTTAGATAAAGGCATCTGCCTAATGCATACATGTAGTTGAAATAACTTCAGCAGGAAATGAAATGCCTCAAACGTACTTGCATCATCCATGACATCCAAATCCGTGCCGAGTTCAGAACTGGTGAGGTGGTAGTGATACTGGACTGGGTCATTGAGGGCCGACAACAGGATTAACAAAACCACTGCATTGATGAGCTGCAAGAGAGAAAGAGAGATAATTTTATACATATTTTGATGTGACATTTTCAGTCAAAACTCAGAAATTCTCACAGAATGTATTTATTATCAATATATTGGACCATCTGTTTATATTTTACTAAAGCCCTGTTAATAGAGTAAAGACGTCCAAAAAATACATGAGTTTTCCATTTTACAAAATGGAAATATACATGTTATGGGTGTGCCAAAAAATGTTTTGGGAGGCAACACACTTTGTAGGACTTCTGTGAATTAAAATGTGCAAACCAGAAGCAATAATACCTGAAAAAGAGATTTTTTTTGTGTGCACTTATGAGGGATATGGACTGTTATAGATGTGACAATTCTAAAAACAGCACTTTACCTGACAATGGAAAATTATGCTTTAAACATAAAATACTGCTTAAAAACTTTAAGAGAGACATCACATGAGAATTTAAACCACCAATTTTTTTTTTAAACCTATCAGCATAGTGAAAACCTTTGGTAAAATCTTTATTTTTTCATGGTACGGTTGACATTGCATGGAATTTTCCAGACACTTTCTAGTATTAGTAGGCTTTCTAATATTTTTTTATATTGTTTAATTCTAATAATAATATTAATGATGAGAAACAAATCTGCTGAAATGTCTGACAGCTCCATGTGACAAAAAACTAAATTGAAAAAGAAACATAAAGATATATATCTACATAGAGGTCATTTATAAAGCTAATTCATATCTGACAATGTTTTGTCTGTAACAGCATTTTTCTATCTGTGTCAATAGACATCTCAGTAGTTTTCAGGTTAACTAATGTTGTTGTTCTTCCTTGCTGTACAAAAACAGGTGAAAAGACAGCAGGTGTCCAGAATATTCCTGAAAGTTTGTTTATATTTAGATGTCAAGTCTTATCTCAAACAACAATGTTTCTTTAGTAAGAGTTTTAAGCAGGAGGTCAAGGATTATATTTCTATTTATACTATGCAAAACAGCTCTAGTTTCTAAAAGAAGCTTGTGCTTTAAGACTAAGACTAGAAGATATTGTTGTTTAACAATATACTCTATTAATAGATCGATATGAGGTTTACATATAATTGTAGATATAGGACATTTGCTGTTTAGGTAGAAAACACACTAGATTTTAACACAGCGTTTTTTATTATTCCTCTAAAAACATTTGATTATTTATATTTAACACGTTTTAAAATATAGTAATGTTACTAAACATGGACTTGACTTACCATATACCAGATGCCCAGGATAATGGTGCCCGTCCGTACATGACAACACAGACAGCAGCTGGTCGTGTACCATCTGTCCCACGGCGAAATCATCTTTTTATCAAAACACGTCTCACTTATTTCATATATGCCTTTCCAGTTCAATGCAAAATATCTTTCAGAAGTCGGTGGCTTGTGAAGGAAGTCGTTCACCGCCGCAGCATTCGGTTGCTGTTAAATCCTGCGATGTTTCCGTTTCCCGTTACTGTCCCGTTCGTTCCTTCTCACCGCTGCATTAATCCAGTTCATCTCCACGTCACGTGACCGGAGGGGGATTTAGCGTGACGTCAGAGAGGCCAGTGATGCCATTCGCTGTGGGCTTTAGTCTAGTATACTGTAGGTATCGTACGGTACAGTACCAGTAAAGTGTAGACACAATTGACAACAATGTTTCTCATCATCATAAAAATCTTTTAATCTGAAGGTGTATATTACAATGTTTGAAATCACTGTAGACAAAAATATATGAAAAAATATTGTGCCAACATAACTCATATAGAAAAACATTTTTAAATACATGCCGCAATATATATATATATATTTTTTCTTCAAATAAATATTATTATACTATTGATATAAATTAGACTTACTATTTATTATTTAAATTAAGTAGGCTACAGCTACTTTGTAAAACCCAAAATCATGACTGTACACCTACATTGAAAGCATGTGACGACAGTAATGTGACAGTAATACACATGAAAATGAATAACGTCTTCAAAATCAAATTTATTCTCTTTCTAACAAAGTGTTTTTATAATCTCCACTTTATGATTATATGACAGGATCCACAGTTGATGAGAACAGAGCATGAGCTACGTGACAGTGAGAAGAGCAGATGGCCCATACCAATGAACCTCTCTCTTTCTCTCTCTCTCCCTCTCTCTGTGTGTGTGTGCCTGCTAAGCTTCTGTGGCTTCAAGCTTCATCACAGCATCAGGAGATTTTCAGCTTTCAGCCAATGTAAGTACTTTTAAACATCGGCAGCCAAACAACACTGGCTGAAATGTTGAACTAGAATTTAACTGGCCTCCAGCTTTATCTCTGTTGCAAACAGATGTCCTTATTTCAATGTCAATCAGATGTTGGTATGCAGCTTTTAAATACAAAACTGAGTTTATATGCAGAAATATACAGATATTTTCAAAGTTTGCAATGTTATTTAACAGTTACAGTTTTTCTGTTGCTTAGCTGGTAGACCAGTGGGTCATGGGTTCAATTCTTAGAGAACACATACAACAGCAATATTTTGAATGCATTCCAAGTTCCTGGATGCAAGTCCACCAAATGTGTAAATTTAATGTTTACCATGCAAAAAATTACAGTTTTATTGGTCAAACTGCCCACTGTTTCAGACTTGACTGTAAATTATTTGCCCTGTAAATTACATTATAAATCAATGGAAAGACATTAATGTGCCACTGAAATATGAAAACCCCTGGAAAGGTCAATCTGAGCACATGACAAAAGACTAGCATAGCTTGGATACTGATTGGCCTTGACTAAGATCAGATTACAGTAAAATAGTAATAATAAATCCTTTTTGTATTGACTAAGAGAATTAGATCAAAAACAATATTGTTACATACTTATGGTAAATTTAAAGCTTATAATTAATCAATGCACTGCTGTTTTATCTGTGTAAAGATAACCCGAGGCAAATCACAATTCAATACACAAATCTAGCTAGTCCATCATTGCAGAGATTCCTCAAAAAGCTGCCTCCAAAAATCTCAAACAGCAAATTTCTTTTATTTAACAAATCAACATAGAAATATTGCATTGACTTAAGTAAACATGATCATTCTCAAATCCATAAACTAGTAGAAATACATTGTTCAAATTACCTCTAGAATGACAAACTAAGGCAGGCACCCGACACAAGGTCAGCGTGCCTCAGAAACACATGATCTACCGAAATGTACAAAATGACCATGGGCAAAACACCAAGAAGTCAACCCAAATATGAATATGCACTTAAAATCCCCCCACCCCACATCCATTCATCATTCATTAAAGCCTATTTACAGTGAGAGGTACTTGCACAGAGAATCAGGACATTTTCATCACTATAAATGATTATTAAATTCATGCAAGTGCAACACTGACATCGATCAGATTTTAAATCAAAGGTAATGTCACACCTCCTAATAAAAAGACTTGAAAAGAGAAAGGGGATAAAAGCACACACTACTAAGTACAGATTAAGGCAACAGATTCCTGATACTGATACTAGTTTAGTGTCATGGAATTAAAGCTGCTCTAATCATTGCTGAACCTTCCCAATGAAAATCACACAAACCTACAAATCATCTCAGTCAAAATAAAAACGAACAATAATTAATGTTCACATTGTGCAAGATTTAAAAAAATTGCAAATACACATGGGATTTTTACAACCTTCAGCACAGTGCAATTACAAAGAGATTAACCATAGAAAAAAGCCCTTATAGTTCTATACATATGGCGTGGCTTTTTCTAGTTTAGGTTGCGAGAAGTAAAGCATTAGAGTCAACTAACAGTTGATAAAAAGGGAAGAGTCTCAACTCTGAACAGCTCCAAGATCCACGCACCCAAATATATGGTTAAATATATATACTTGGGACGGAAGAAAAGCTCTAAGAAAATAGGTTTAGCATTAGAAAATTCTCTGTAATATTAACAGTTTCTCTCATTTTTCACTGCATTGATCTACAGGATTACAGTAAAACATCTCTCAACGCCCTGGCTAACGTCACAGAAGTATTTCTACCCAAGTCACTGACTCGCAGCGCCTCTCTGTGGCTTCTAACACTAACTGCAACACTTCAGCAACTGCAGCACTGCCAAGTGCAATTCAGCGGTGCAAGTGCCGCAGGAACAGTAATGATGTGAAGAAAATGAAAAACGTCCCCGAAATTTCCTAAATTATATCAGCAGTCCACCTTCAGGATTATAACAGTTTCAGAATGAGTTTAGTCGCTGTCAGAAAATAATGATCATGAATGTTTGGCTCCACTGAAAGTTTGTCCGATATCAAGGATGAAAAGTATTCCTTAACAAATCTCAGTGTAGCATAATA
This sequence comes from Beaufortia kweichowensis, assembly GCA_019155185.1. Taxonomy (NCBI): domain Eukaryota; kingdom Metazoa; phylum Chordata; class Actinopteri; order Cypriniformes; family Gastromyzontidae; genus Beaufortia; species Beaufortia kweichowensis. The sequence continues at coordinate 10,226,190 of CM032809.1, forward strand.
GTGCACATAAGTAGCGTTCCAGCCCACAGACTGTTCACCTTTACTCTAAACTTGTATTTTTTTTTTACCGAGCTCTTTTAACTCAGATTTGTAGCGATTTTGGAATTTTTTAAAAGCACAGTAAATTTATTCAGTATAAAATCCTGTACTGTGAAATTATTGCATAAACAATCTGTTTGCATAAGCTCTCTTGGACGTTATTCAGGGTTCATGTTTCTCTCCTGGCCTTCTTCTTCTGCACTTGCTTCGTTGGTTCCCAGTTCTGATCAGATTTCTCTGAGGATGCAAAAGTGTAGGATTCTTTTCAGTATGATTATTTTTCAATTAGCACATCAGTTTCTGTTGTCTTATGTACAGTCTGAGATATATATGGGTGTTTCTAGAGAAACTATTTACATTAACCTTGCGCTTCTTCCACTCATGTCAGTTTCCTATTTACTTACTTTGTGAGGATGGTGGAGGAACGTTTTGCTTGGATACTTCCTCCTTCGGGACATGAGGCTTCACAGTCACATTCTTCTCTGCCGGAGCAGACTTCTCTTGGATCATCTGAAGAAAGATCACACAATCATTTGCCGGCAGAATTCAAACACTGTTGACAATTATATTGATGCAGAGTAAATGCAATTCCTACCTCAGCAGCTGAACCATCCTCTTCCGCTCTCTTCTTTTTCTTTCTGCGCTTGGATTTGCCACTTCCAGCAGGATCAGCGTTATCTTTGTCATCGTTCGATTCCTGGAACAGACACAAACGCATGCTCAATAGTTTGGTTTATTCATGGAAATATATAATCAGTTATGTTTTTATGGATTTAAGATTTTCCTGTACCCCTAGTGGCTTAGAGATCGGAGTCTCTTTTAGAACATGAGCATCTACTTTGGGCTCTTCATAATTTCCCCATATCTCTGTCGGAGCATTCCAATCTGAACTCGGGTCTACAGCAAGACCATCTAAAAGCAATGGAGACATTGATCTTAATACCTTCAAAATATTTAGAAAAGATTGTGAAGCACGTTGGGCCTTGTGCGAGACCTCTAAACAAGTTTTGATCTTACTGAAGCTGGACCACTCATTGTTAGGATGAGACCCGGGCTCCCCAACTATGAAAACACCAGGGAAAAAAAAAGTTAACAATTGTTAACTTTGCAGATTTTATTGGGTTTGAAAATTTATTCCGGTTTGTTCTTTGATCATGAGGGATTTTAGGGTCTGCGAAGTGTGTTATAAATACCTGATGTGTTTAATCCGAGCATTGTAAAGTTTACTGGTGTCAGTTCTGCTTTAATTCTTCCATCCAGACCAGTCAATGGCCCTTTGGGAAAATAGGATAACTTGTGTCAAATGTAATTTTTTCTCTATTTCCTGTTAAATTTAAATATGAAATCTAAAATCTGGACAAAGAACTAATTTGTAATGGATAAAGCATTGTAATAGTCCATGTTGTCATCTCAGGATGCTGTGTAACAAATTAATTAACCTAAAATATTACAATGCACATTCAATAAATAACATTTTTGTAATTCATTGGATCTGACTGGATATTACAGACTGCCAATTGTTTCAAAACGGCTCAAAACAAAATCCAGAATAAGTCTTAATGTTAGAAATATGTTAGGTTGGGGTCATAAACAATCCTGAGTCTTTACCCTCTGATTCTGGTTTCCAAGAGTTTTCACGGTTGGCCTTTTTACCAGCTGACCGTTTCTCATTGTTATTGTTAGTATTCGGTTGGGTTTGCTGCTTCACTGGCACTTCTGTCCATCCTCCTCCATTTACAGTGTTTGTATCATTTCGGTTGGATGTCACTACAGAAAGAGTAAAATTTTTTCTTCAACCCCCCAAATATTTGATAATATTTTACAATATATTATACCAGAAATAAAATTAATTCTGCAGAATTCTGGAGATTTGCAAATTCTGTATATAAAAAGTGCAGTTTTACCTGGGGCTGTAACAGCATCAGTCTTTCCAGCCTTGGAACGTGATGACTCTACAGTAAGCCAGACAAAGAGTGATTGTAAAACTCAAATTAATTTATATTTATGTTTACATTTAACCTCCTGTATTAAAATTTTCTTAGATGCCACTGTTACATCTTTTGCTGCTTGAAGATTCTCTCAAAACAGAAATGCGAGACTGTACCTTTGTTCTTTTTGGAGGCTGGTGTCGGCGTAGCCGCTGGCTGCTCCACCTTCCCGCTGGCACGATCGATGCTCTCAGGGCTCCCGGAGCCGTCACCAGGGCCTTTTTCTTTTTTGCGCTGCTGACGTTTCTCTCGATTGCTAACTTTTGTCTCCCAAGCACCTGCTAAACACAGTCATACTGAGAAAGCAAAGCATTTTCATTCTTCCTCTAACAGTATCATTTAAATGTTCCCTTTAGCAATATGTTTTGCATTTGAAAATCAGGAGTCTACAAAGGCACTAACAGAGTTACCCATACTTACATGAAATGCATGCACAAAGAACTACGGTTAATATTATGTTATAATGCATGACAAGACACATGAAATCAAAATTATTTATATCCTACTTCTTTGTTTGAAAGTGTGTGTGTAGCAGAAAAGTAGAAAGCGCTTCTAGTTTGTTTGTTGCTGCTTTACAGAGTTTGTTAACCAAATGAGTTTCATACCTTCATCAGATTCCTTGACGTTAGAGGAAGAAACATCTTGAGTTGACTTCACCTCTGGTTTTGGTTTCTTCTTGTTTTTCTTGGCCTACGTACGAACCAAAAACACACCCATTTACAACTTCCTGGTAAAAGTCATAAAGCATCCCCCTCCCCACACACACTTACTACGGTTTCAGATTTGTGGGTGTGCAATGTCAAACATCTGCTTCTGCCATCTCACATACAGTCTACCATTTCATACGCATGGAAAGATATTGAACATCTTTAAATAGTTATTTGGTCTTGTAAAATGACATTATGCTGGAGAAAAGGCCTTGGGTCAGGGTACATATTTCCTGCCTGGATGTGCCCTAGACTTGCTCTGTCTGTAATTATCAGATTACAGACTGATATTGACACCCGACCTCTCTCAGATCACAGACTCAACCAAGGCCGATATAAACATCCACTGAAAACCTTTATAGCACTACTAAACAAAACAGGTTATATATATATACACTAACACTAATCAACTTGACCTTGAAAATAATGTACTTAATAATAAACAGGATAGAAATATAGTTGGGACCGCAATCATAATATAATTAAATGACACAATTTTAAAAGCTTTTCAGGCAGTTTGCAGGACCTTCTATCAGCTTTGGATAGGTAAGAACTACACACACTAAAACCTATGAGAACAGAGTATAGTTGTAATAAACTGATATTATTTGCGGCAACTAATTTTTTTAATTGTAAAAAATATTACAAAGGCACGTTTAATGAACAAACGTTAATATTTGGAAAATAAACCTTTGTATCAGCAGGAGGTTGTGCAGGTGCCGGAGCTTTCTTCACCTCAGTGGCCGGTGCAGGAGGAGCTTTCTTCACCTCAGTGGCCGGTGCAGGAGGAGCTTTCTTCGCCTCCGTGACCGGTGCAGGAGGAGCTTTCTTCACCTCAGTGGCCGGTGCAGGAGGAGCTTTCTTCGCCTCCGTGACCGGTGCAGGAGGAGCTTTCTTCGCCTCCGTGACCGGTGCAGGAGGAGCTTTCTTCGCCTCCGTGGCCGGTGCAGGAGGAGTTTTTTTCACCTCGATGGCCGGTGCAGGAGCAGCTTTTTTCACCTCAGTGGCCCGTGCAGGAGGAGCTTTCTTTACTCCAGTGACTTTGATTTCCTCCTTCGTTTCAGCCACAGTCTGTCCATTGGCCTGGGCCTTCTGCTGCGGGCACATGACAATTACAAACTTAACATTTCCTTCCCCTTTCAACTGACAGTGTCTGTAAACTGTCCTTGGGCAATGAAAACTGTTAGGTCTTCAGAACTTAGTTGAGCAAATCACATAAAATCGGACACCGACGGTGGTTTGAAGGAAAACGAAACTTATAAGAGCATGCTAAACTGGAGCTAGCCGGTCAGCCATATGGCTACGTGGCTCTCCGGTGGCCTCTGTTTCTGTCTTATCACAATACTTATAATAAAATCTCAACCTCTGATCTTATCATTTACACACAAGACTTGTGAAGACAAACACAAGTTTGTACTGTTAAACTGTTTTAATAGGCAAAACCGCAAATATTTTAATGGTTTATCGTTGGCTTTGACAGGTTAGCGGTTAGCTAAAACTTAAATCAGTGATTTACTGGCTGTGTCTCAAATCCTGTGTTGCTGCTGAACAAGACAACATTTTGTGATTATCACATGTGCTTTGCCAATGTTTAATAATATTGTCTATGTAGGGAACTTATTAGGGCTTTAGAGACATTCGTTAAAACAAAAAGATTTAAAAAAAATCCCAGGCCGCTTACCTTGTCAGCCGCTTTCTTTTTGTTCTTCTTCTTCGGTTCGCTCGCTTCAGTCTTCACAGTCTTCGGTTGTACGGTGGTTTTGATCGGGGTCTCGGCGGTGGTGCTGGGACTCCTGGTAGCGCTCACCGGAGACACTCGGCGCTTTCTCCGTCCGCAGGCCGCGACCACCACCAGCACAGTCAGTCCGATTAGCGCCGCGCTCAGAATCGCCCATGACGGGTACTTCTCCGGCTTTAAACCCAGATCGACCCCTAGCTCGCTTCGGAGGAAGTCTAGGCCAGACGACAGCAGCCCGCGGAGACGGTCCGACACGTACTCGGCTCGCTGGGTGGCTAAAGTTCGCCAATCCTGATCCATTTTGAGCAGGCAAACACGAACCGCAAGGAAAGAAGGAGAATGAAGTGCTGCTGGCAGCAGGAGAGAGTGAACGGAGAGGAGGGAGTGGCTATAATATTTCACGTATTCTTACAGGATGATTGTGTCTTATAACCTAATATGCTGACTTCCTAGACGGCATCTTTTTTGGGCATGTAGGACGCACGTTGACGAATAAGGTATTGCTAGTATTGGTAGCATTCAAGCAATTAAATTGTTAAAATAGTATTTTGTCTTTTTACAAATATTGTATATTATTTTTTCTATGTATGGGAAATATACATTCACCAGTACAATTACAAAGTAACATTTTGTCACAAACTAGCTAGTGCTAAATGTGCAATATTAAGACATATCCTGTAGTTTTTATTTAGAAATGTAGAATTTTAAATTATTTTCTAAATTAAATCCCACAAATAATTATTTAGGCAAGGAAAAAGATAACAGCGTTGCACCAAATATAAAAATCATATGAAATAAATTATAAACAGTCAGTCCTGGATTCTGATTGGTCAATAAATGTGTTTCAGTCATACTAAAGCGCATTTATGGCCGCTTCACCTAATGATTCTATGTATCCCTGCGCAGCACCCTTAGCAACGTGAACATATATCGCAGTCTGTCAGGGACTATTTTCCAGCGGAAGGAAGGTTTTTAGTGATCATTTTACTTCATTAAATGTGCATAATTGACACATAATTTTAGACTTTAATATTTTAATTATGTGGTCACTTTTATAAAAGCACTAAGGTATTATTGCTTACATGAACACGCTGAACGTCAACATTTCTAAGGCTTTAAGCACCTCCTTTCAATGACTTTTAGTTTAAAAAGAAAAGTAAATATATTTTTAGTATAAATATATCTTAGGCACATTTGCCTAAACATGCTATAACCACGTATGATGCTCAAATAAGCTATTAACGTAAACTACTAGGTTTTTAGACGCTGACAATAAGTTACTGAAATGACTCGGTTAACCGCTGAACTTGCTGTTGGTTTGGATGCAAGTGTAATATTTCCCCTAATGTGATGCCATTATGTAGATGAGTCACTATTACTCAGGCCAACAAGCTACGATCATTACACAGATGTGACACTTTAAAAGCACACTACATAAACACTTAGTTTACTTCTTTACTCTTCATTTAAGAGTACTGGTCACAGATGTTGGTTTCTTCAGGGCTGTAAAATTTTCTATTCCTGGAATTGTTTTCCCAGTGATGTGTGTCCACAGGGATTACCTGATGTGTTTTATTCACAAACACCTTTGAAATCCCAGATGATTTACACCAAAAATACTTGTGTTTATGGTTTCTTGTTAAGAAACTCCTTACTCTGATCTCTACCTGTCTTTGTATCCACATTAGGCAATTTTTTTCATATGTTCATGTGTGTTATGGGAATAAAAAAATCCAAACAAACAGAAAATGTAAAATTTTTCAATATTTTTCATTTTATGAATAGGCTTAAAAGGAAAAAAAAGAACTAAAACTGAATGTCAGCATTTCTCTGTAGAAAATAAAACAAATAAATACATATATTCTTGTTCATCCTTAGAAATCTGCATCAAGAGTAAATTCTGTAACGTTTGACATTACTCCAAGTCGCTGATATTCAGCTACTCGCTTCTCAAAAAAGTTTGTTTTTCCTTCCAGGGAAATTGACTCCATGAAGTCAAAGGGGTTTTCTGCTTGGTACATCTGTTGAAATAAAAATGATGAAGCATTGTCATATTAATATAAATATATGTCATCAAAATGAAATATATTTCATTAAAATATACAATATTTATTAAAATTACACTAAATTAATTAGCAAGACAATCCGCTTGTTAAGTCTGAAATTGCTCACCACCAGTTCCAGTTGCAAACACTTTATTAGATTCAAAATGATAATATACACTCATGGCATGCTTTATTTAATCTCCATAACAAAATTCCAGATGGGCAGGCAGTGATTCATTTTTAATGAATTATTCAAATATAGCTGATATTGTGAGTCTGGAGACTAGTGTACACAGTGAGTTTATAAAAGTTTATGAATAAGAATAATATGTGATATGAATAAATAGACATGAACGGCTGTAGTAGCCTCAGTTGCAAACACTGGAAAAGAGGATGTATTCATTAAATCATGACTTAACAAGCAAATTAGTGGACAATTCTGATACACTACTCACTTTGGGCATTTCCAAATCTGTTAGCAACCGGTCAGCAACAAACTCAATGTACTGCTTCATAAGCGAACAGTTCATTCCAATCAGATTGACTGGCAGAGCTTCTGTTAGAAACTCCTATAAACAAAAACACATAAAAACAAATAAAACCAACACAGTTGCAGTTACATTTCTAAGAAAACCGGTCATAGTTGTTGTGTAACATTAGAGAAAAGTAGTGCACACAGACCTGTTCAATGCTCACAGCTTTTGTGATAATATCCTTGATTCTGTCAGGAGAGGGTTTTTTCACCAAGTAGCTGTACATCAGACATGCAAAATTGCAGTGCAGACCCTTCAAAAACATTAGAATGTTAATTTTTTACTTTAAATTTGTCCAAAGTGACTTACAGCGTATTAAAGAACACATTTTTTTACTTTCATTGTACATATGTTGGAAATTAAATCCACACAGTTTCAAGCACCATGCCATATCAGTTTAAGTACAGAAACATATAATCTTTTCCAACCTCATCTCTACTGATGAGCTCATTGGAGTAGGTGAGCCCGGGCATCAGGCCTCTTTTCTTTAACCAGTAGATGGCAGCAAATGACCCAGAGAAGAAGATGCCCTCCACTGCTGCAAATGCTACCAAACGCTCTCCTGGAAATCATCAGTGAATCATTACTGTTGATTTAGTGCCAATATTGCATGTCTTTATTCAATATTGAAAAATACACACACGCGCACACACACAGACTGAATGCATTGGCCCTAAATTTAACCCACCAAAAGTAGAGTTTGTGTCAGAGATCCACTGTAAAGCCCAATCTGCCTTCAGTTTTACAGAAGGCATGGTCTGAATGGCATTAAACAGATAGTCCCTGTATTAAGAAAAACAAAGCACACGAGTGAATTTAGAGAGGGCATATTTACATTAAATGTATTTGACATGTTCATAGAATGTGCAACATTTACAACACAGGCTATTAACATATTATGTTTAAAGATGTCTGGATTAAACATGGGTAAACAATTGTTTTTTTATTATATGCATAACCCATTGCGGATAGACAAAGACATGCTGCTCATAAACCACATTACAAAAAAAAAACGGCAAAATATGCCTAACCGAATCTCACACCTGTCACCTGTGTACAAGCACATTATAAGCTGCAACTGACATTGTTATAATGAACATCACACTGCACACCTCTCTTTAAGATCCCTGACGTACGTGTTGATGAGCATGCTGTACATTTCAGAATGCACATTTTCAATAAGGATCTGAAAGCCATAGAACGAGCGAGCCTCTGGAAGCTGCACCTCTTGACTAAATCTCTGCACCTGAGTGAAGATAAACATCCATGTTCAATGAAACTATTTCAAAACCAAATCGACTAACACTCCTGACACTTGACATTGATTTCCTTTATCAAAAAGTACAAAGGGTGTTTGGAGGTCAGAGAGAGACAGACTTACCAGGTTCTCATTGACAATCCCATCACTTGCTGCAAAGAATGCCAATACATGAGATATGAAGTGTTTCTCATCAGGCTTCAGGTTGTCCCAGTGAACCAAGTCCTGTGATAAATCCACCTAGACAAATCAATAAACAGAAACAAATATGATCACATCACCTGGGGTTAATCTATAATGCAATACAAAAATACGTAACTTTAGAAGAATATAAAAATGTTGGATTCTTTACCTCCTCAACTGTCCAGAATGAGGCTTGAGCTTGTTTGTACATTTTCCAGATGTCTGGATACTGAATAGGAAAGATAACAAATCTCTTTGGGTTCTCCCTGAGAAGAGGCTCGTCTTCAGTGCTGGATGAATCAACATCCTTGTGATCGTTCTGTATTAGAAACATATTTGTTAATAGAGAGATGAGAGGTATTTTTCAGCTGATTTTAACTAATGCACTACTGCAGTCACAAATAATGAGAGATAGTGAAGAATAAATAAATGCACTACAGTGACAGTTAATGTGGGTCAGACTAATGACGAATCTGCTTACGAAAAAATTTATCCACACATTACATGTACTTATGTGCTGAATAACATTCTTACTATACGGTTAAAAATTAACTATATTATATTCTGATAAATAAAATCAAACTATTCTAAATACCATGTTTCTGATTTGTTTAAACAGACCTTAATGTTAAAAATCCATGTTAATGTATATAAAATATACCATTTGCGATTCTTAACACTTAATAAGAACAATTTAATACAGTTTTTATCAGTGAATTTTAATAAAGCGACAATTTATCATTGACAACACAAAATATCGTTATATTTACGTTACGAAACCGCGACAGGCCCTTTGTTATGAAAGCTCGCGAAACAAGAATAGTCAGAACGGCAGATTCACCATTTACTCGAAAACCTTAAACCTGTAATAAAACGTAAAAAAAATATGTATTATTACCTGAATACACTCCATTATGTCCGTCGAAGTGTTGATACTTGAGTTCATGATTATTATTGTTTGATCAGCAGCAGTCAAGCTGCGATCTCTGTAATGACGCTGTCATTGAAACAGGTCCACTGAAGCTTCATGATGTCTAGAGAAACACGCTCAACGCTCCTCCTCCATCCAATAGTACCCTGTATTAACCCTTTCACGTCTATGCCATAATCTTAAAATGTCCCGACCATTGTGTGCTAGGTTTGAATGTTATTTTTGGAGGATTTATCAACGTAAAGTTGATATATGAGGTACAATTTGTATGGCCAACATCAAGTATTGTATTTGTAGCTTCTTGCTATTGCTTATGTAAAACTTATCGACAAAAAACACACTCAAGAATAGTATTTGCTCAAAGAAATGTATTAAATTAATATTTCCATTACTTTTACAAGCACAATTGTACAGTCAAAGACAGGCAATGGTCCATTAGTGCCTTAGACAAGTTATTTCATTACTGGGAGATGTAATTTTATAAAACAATCAGCCATATTGCAATCAAAATTATGCTGAACTGTGCTAGACACACAGAACAATACATATCTTTGCAATATACAATATAATATACATTTTGTATCGAGATTTTGCTCCTGGCAGCATTTATTTTGTGGTGAATATTCCATTTTGGTCAAAGGATTATCAGTCCCAGCCTGTCTAATTATTTAATATACCAGTAAGGAAAATATCACTCTTGATTTTACATCTGCCTTATGATAAGCTGGCAGAAGGTTCATAAACTTCTAAGGGGACAATTCAAATCACAGTACACTCCACCATAGAGCACTATGAAATATATAACAACCTTTAAAAACTGCCACGTGACACACCACATGTAATGAGGAAACAATAATTTGGCATGAGGAGCAATGACATGCTCCCTAATTCTATAAAATTATTGAAATTGTGAAAGAAGAACAAGGACAGAATTGCTAAACCAATTCTTCACTTATGCACATATTGAGGGTCATGGCCTATTTATGCAGACACTAAAATCTATTCTTATTGAAATTACTTGAGACAAATGCATCATGTTGTACAGACAACTCATTTACAAGACTATCAGTAGGTACTCTATATCTATATATGTATACATCATAAAATTAAATTAGTTGAACATTTATGTAAACGGTGTTTGATTAAGAAACCCAAGGTTTGGGTGCCATCTCCACAGTCATCCATTTTGTTGCATACATTGTTTACTAAGGGTTTTCTGTCATTTTCTTTGTGTGCTAGGGAAAGTGAGCCTTTACGTAACTGTAAGAAACTGAGGTAACAATGTCAGTCAATTAGTCTGCCCAATAACATCAAGCTTTTTCCTCCCCACCAAAATGTACAAGTTTCCACCCATGACTGTTGGAATGTTGACTCTGCAAGCTATACACATGCCCAGTGGTAGAAGGGACGGATGTCGGCTTGGTTACAAGCCATACTGGACCAATGAGAAGTTTTTCATGGTGTCATCAAGGGAGATGCCAGTCTCCTGCATCTCAAACCTGATCAAAAGAATAATAGAGCATTATTAAAAAACACCTATCACAGTTCCTCTCAGAAAAGAAATCAAATATACAAAGTACAAAAGGTCAAATTCAATGTGGCAGCAATTACCAGTCATCTGTGGAGATGGTGTAATACACAGGTGGTTGATCAGTATCACTAAGGGGTGCTGACCCCTCCTGACCCCTGGCCCCCATGTTTCTGAAAATGAGCCAGTCCCCTACAGAGAGCTCAGGGAGAAGACACCGCTCCACCACCTGGTCCAATGCGTCACACGATGGACCCCACAAGCTGCTGGAGAACACTGGTTCATCTAGTGTGAGCGACATCTAAAAAAAATAATAATAACTGGTGTTAAAATCTCAATAATAACTCAACTAGCACAAAACCTGTTTATGGAGATGATCTTTGTGTTAATTACCTTGTGCACAGAAGGTGCAGTGATGATATTTCCAAACAACCTCCCCACAAAAGATCCATACACACCATCATTCATATAATACACAAATTCCGGTTCTTCATTTGAGCTCAGCTCATCTAAAAGCACACGACATATTAAGAACTAAAGTCAAGTCAGAGAAAAAGCCATTTTAATACCAGACAAATAAAAATAAGATTGTACTCACTGTGAATTTTACTGTGGAGATCCCGGTATACTGATTTCTTGCCAATAACATTGACAGCCAGTGTGAAGGAGGAAAACACAAAGAAAGTCCCAGGTTCAGCAATGACATTTACTCCAGACCCTGAAGGGAAGTATTCCTCCAGCAGTGGTGTGACAGTACCGTGTATCTGAAAAATGAAATGCAACAGTACATGTTTTAAATAATTTCTACAGACAAAATTCAAAACGTGGACAAGTAAGATAGAAGCTTGACATACCTGTTTCAACTGAAACTCAGAACCGTTGAATCCACCACCAATGTTCAGAATCTTCATATCAAAGCCGAGTTCCTTCTGTGGAAGGACATGAGGAAAACTCAGCACTCCCAAAAGACAGTTAGCTTATGATGTTTAAGGCATTATATAGTAGTAAAATCACATATACATCTACTCACCCCCATGTCAAAGATGCAGCGGGCGTCTGACAGTGCATGGGTGTACGCCTGAGGATCTCTGCATGATACCGGTACCTGAAACCTGAAGCAGAGCAGAACAGTCTAAAAACACCTAGAATATAAAAAATTAAGATAAAAAAGAAAGCTAGAAACCGTTAACTCACATAACTCCTACTATGTCTACACTTAACTCCCTGGCCATTTCCATAAGATGCCTGCAACCCTTCAGCGAGCAACCAATGGTCACACTCGCCTCTTCCACCTGTGCATCAGTAGAAACTTGTAGCAAAAGCCTGTTAAGGTATGAGGAAAAAAAAGTTTAATTTTATTGTCTGGTTTTAGGCCAACAAATGTACAGGGTAAGTAAAAAGCAATAGTTTTATTCTATTAATCTTCCATTATTTTAAGTTTTACTTACTTCGATTCAGGATGGGCACGGGCAATTTTGCGAAGCTCCGCCTCGTTTTCACACACCAGATAGTTAATGCCATTCTTTGCTGCATGTTTAATGAGTGAGAGCTGCTTGCAAACACCAGACAGGATGATGTTCTCAGGAGGGACGTCATGATTAAGTACCAATGTGGTTTCAGCCTGAAAGAAGTAAATATGTTTCCATTAGATCGTGTGCCTGAAAATCCAAAGGGAGCTTTCAACATCAGTGTTTAAAGATTTCTATAACGTCTTTAAGCGAACTGTATAAACATCTTACCTTATTTGCACAGACAAAACCAACACCAAGTGCAGCCAGAAGTTCAATGACTACAGGGCTGCTGTTGCAACTGACTGGGTAGAAGGGCCGAATGAGGGGCATGGTGGTCTTCCACAAAACATGCTGGCGCATTAGGGCCCCAAGGTCGGCCACAACAAATGCATTCTTTTCAGCCTGAGAAAAAAATTAGATGAGTGTGATATGAATATATAAATGTGATACACTGGCAAAAATAATTAATAAAACACCACCACGGAGTATGTTTTATTTGTTGAATACGAACAAATTATTAAAATGATATAATATATGTCTGTTATAAAATGGCAAAGAGTGTTCAACTTACCAGATTTTGTTCATAGATGTGGTTGTCGATGACATCATCAAGGGTTGTTCCTCCTTCAAGTAGCTCAATGATGTAGCTTGGTGCATCAACGAATCCTTTCATCTCAACCGTATTCCGCAAATCCGACAATCATAGAGAGTTTACTGAGCCGCTGGGGTATTCCTGGTATGCAACAAACTGTTTGGGGTGATAAAATACATTTCAGAACAGTAGTTTTATAACAATTAGCGCAACATATAAATAATGATACACATTTACACCATAATCTATCTACACCCCAAATTAAAAACACTGTGTGTTGTATAAGCAACAGTAAGAAATACATTATGTCATTGTTCTATTTTTTGCAGATTCTCATTGGATATGCTTTTACAAAGGCCACGAGGCCGATGAGTAAAACAAACAGAGAAAACTAATCACATAACAAGAGAAGCGATCACATGAATCTGGCTCAGTATGTTTAGAGATGACGGCAACACACAGGCTTTTTCTCAGAGCGAACCGAGATAAACCCCTGTGGCTTTGGGGCACAATGGAGCGTTTGATGGTATTACCAATGGATTTGTGCTGTGTGACTGGGGGACAGAGACGTTACATATAAGCTATCCAGAATGTTACATAAACCAAAAACAAACCACTACAGGTGGGTGACCAAAGATGTTTTTACATTACACACACACACACATACATATATATATATATATATATATTACATCAGGGGTCAGGTGTCAATTATCTAGGGGTCAGAATGTCAATACTTACATGGACAAGGTGGGAGATGGTTCTCTCCCGCTATCAACTAGGATCCCAAGGCGGCTCAGCGTTGAAGTCGAACTGCTCGCGGTAGAGGGCCTCCCCTAAGCCTTCTGGGTAGCGCTTATACACTCGCAGAGGGAGTGGGGAGCCCTGTGGTGTCAGAAATACAGTCATATTTTAACATTTTTTCCTTCAGAAAAGAAGAACACAGAAAAAAACGGTTTGCTCATGCACAGCATGTCCTCAGCATCACTGTAGGCTATAAGGTCATTATCAAGTGACAACAAGTTTCCTGTTGTACTTTGTACCTGACCTGGGTGATCAGTTACCTTGTGTTCTCATTTTAGGCATTAAATAACAGTGTCTTATCTTAAACGCTCCTCATAGGATCAATAAATGAAGTAACTTCTGTATTTCTGTTTTACTATTATCAGAGGTCATAGCATTTGATTACGCATATACATAACACCTCCATAAGTTTAATTCTCTTTTAGGTTATTGCTGCCAACAGTTTTAGTTAAAACTTCACTAATGACTTATGTTTTGATAATATAGTTTTATTGATGTGTAATAAACTTTGCGTAAGAGTTTTGCCATTATGCCTTACCATGACAAACCTGTTTTTATAGAGACAAGATCCCGGACATAAATAAATGTGCCATTTCGTTAAAATAACGATATGCTGAAACACTGTAAATCATCAGTACATAATGGTTAATCTGTCTTGTTTGGCTCGTCACTTAATAACCTGACAGAACATGTCGTATGAGTCTGGGTTTGGTTCACTGAATCAGATACTAACTATTAACCCAACTAACAGTCGTTGCGCCACATACAAAGATAGTTTTTTAATAATAAACGCGTTTAATTCGTATAAAGTGTGGCTTGTTAATTTCATTTCTCGTTGTCCTTCACGGAGCAATGCCGCTGCCCGTATTACAAGCGCGACTACAAGCAACCGCCATGTTGTGTGTCATAGTTCCTCAAAGCAGCCTTTAATTTCTCCGGACGGGAGTCAGAAACAACAACAAAAACGTTGTACTTACGTGAGATAACGGCCTGAATGATTTGGAAAATCGTCTTCTCTTTTTCGGCGGAATTTTTAAAGAGTAGTGGGGACACAAATAGAAGAAAGAAAAGAGGCTGTATGTGCCATATGCCTGGGTGAGGAGGACTCGGGTCGAACACGGAGCGCTGCTGTACGTCTCGAGCAGAAATGGTCGGCGGAGGAAGGCGGGCGAATTGTTAGAGAACACGGGGAGGGGCGTTTATGTATAAACCCTACTACTGGGAAGGCATGGCTTATTAATATTAAGTAGGTTACGTGATTGGATACTTTGGGGAAATGTCCAATGACGTCAGTACATATAATTAATATTCATGAGCTATGCCAACTTGAACTAGTTTAGTAGCGTGTGTAGTTTTGTGGGCGGAGCGGTGGACACGTTTACTCATGAAAGACTTACGTTCTTATCATAGATTTATTATCTAATTCCTTCTTAAAGGGAACACTCCCTAAAAACATGTACCTACGTAAATTCTGTTTATTGCGCTTAATGCTTGTTTTCCACCGTAACCCCACCTATGTTTACGAGCTGTAATCTAAACAGATACAATAATCGCTTCATAACAGTGTAAAATTGATTTCTGTCACGTTTAAACTTAACTTTGATGTTTAATTGTGGCTGCAGAGTTATTTACAACCGTGAAATAGAACATTTATAATGCCAGAACAGGCAATTGAAATAATCGGCATTAAAGTCATGCATTTAATGAAGAATGAATACAAATTATTATCAAAGGTTTTGTAAGTGATCTCTTTATGTATCTTTCTTACTGTGAACTAAAATGTACCATTATGTATAATTACAATGCTCCTCAGGCCACAATGTCTCTGTCCCCCAGTCATACAGGTCACATTATTGGTATTCTGTCCATAACGGTATTTAGATTATGAAACAGGCGCACAGCAAGCATAACAGCAAGCACTTACACAATGATAAATAAACATACAAAACATTATAAGATGTAAATATTTTCATAGCTGTTTGCAAGGTGAAAGGTCATATTTTATGGCTTTGAGTTCCAGCTTGTTTGCCAAAGAATTTCAGATAAGTTTGTTAGCAGACTAAAAAGCAGACAAATAACTTGTTAAAATTAATTAGTTCTAAACTAATGTGCATGCCCTACTTTGAAGGTCTGTTTTGTTCAGCAAATTGTTGCTTAATTTGTATTGGAAACCGTTTTCACTTTGTCTGATAAATCCAGCTACTTATTAAAACATTCTTAATAGCATTTTGTTTTAATTGTATAATAATAGTATAATGGTTGTTGTTTAGATGTCAAGCAGGTTTATCTTGACCAAATCAGGTTAATAGTGAATGTGGATTAATGCTCTGTCCCTGTTTAAATGACACAAAAGCAGTTTTACCCAACTTTTACCCAATATAATTTTACTTATACTATATTGTAATATACTGTTCTGTAGTACTAAACTGTACTGTACTGTACTATATATTGCCATTTATTTTAATAAATGCTTGATTAGGCAAGCTGTGAATTATAATTATTATGTGAATAAAAAATCAATAAATCATAATTACTTGATTGACTTGATTGAAACAATTTAGTCATGGGCTCAATGATCCAGCTAACAAAAAAGTTCCCCACAATGTCCCC
Source organism: Beaufortia kweichowensis (assembly GCA_019155185.1). Taxonomy (NCBI): domain Eukaryota; kingdom Metazoa; phylum Chordata; class Actinopteri; order Cypriniformes; family Gastromyzontidae; genus Beaufortia; species Beaufortia kweichowensis. Next base: position 10,242,657 of record CM032809.1, read on the forward strand.
TTAATGGTCACTGCAAATGTCCTCTTCATATAGTTTTCTTTAAACATCAAAAGTGATGCTTTTTATTGCTTTTTGCATTGAGGTAAAGTATAACATGTAACTTACATAATAATTTTGTTAAGAATTTGTGAAAAAATAACTTACCTCAGGAAAACTCGGAGCCAGCTGCAACAATCCTGTCAGACGCCGAAGTCTGTGTGTGTGCTGGACACAAGCGTCACTCAAACATCAACAGACCAGGGTCCAGCCCTGGCTTTGCACCCAATATAATTTAAGCTTTGTTTGATGGAAGCAAGAATTTTATATTTTAGTTAGTTAGTATTTAAAAATGAATGTATAAAATTTAAACTTTGTTTGGTGTAAGCAAATGTATTATTTTTTATCATTTAAAAATTAATTTAAATCATCACACTTGCATTGTATTACCCATGCATTGATAAAACAAACAATAAAAACATTGCCAGATTTGCCTGAAAAAATAACTATATATTTATATTTGCTTTGCTAGTAAGTGGTGAATGAACAAAAAAAGTGATGCAGTCTATTTATTAATTACAAGGCAATGAAATTGCTAATTAGGGCCTAATTGTATGGATAGTGTTTGTCATATTTGTTGTTTCATGCACCGCACATTTCTGCACAGACTTCATCTGCAGAAATGAATAGAAACCACTCATTAATACTGTCATAAACAAAATACATGTGAACCCTTGTGAAAATTATCTTTTCTATAATGTATAGTAACCATTGTTTTTTTGTCATATTGATTACCATTGGCAAATCTGTGTTCTTTTTGTAGTAAAACCATGATTATTTTGTGGTAACCATGCTTTATAAGAACCATGGTTTTAAAACCATGGCTTTAAAAATGCTTGTAAGGGTATTAAAACATTATTTTTATAATCAGTTAATCAATAACCTCCCAATAGTGAATTTGTTTACTAGTGCACCAGTGTGTGCATTGTATACACATTTAATTGCTAACATTTAAAGATTTTTGCTGGGAAATATTTAATAAAAATAATTAAAAGGTCAGTTACTTTAGTATTTTCATTCAGTAGCCTATATTTTAACGCGAAAGTTAAACCTGTTTTATAGAATATACATATATTTTTAATTAATATTAAAAAACAATATTGTTACATACCACATTAATACCACAGAAATAACCACATTCCTTGTGGCTAAAAACAATATATTAGGCAATATTTTCCTTGAATTTGCAACGTGTCGTGTCTGAAGAGTAACATATAGTAACATATAACAATAGATTGCAGGTATTGTTATGGAAAGGTCAGATGAGAGACCTTCTCAAACTCTGGCCCAGACGAAGCATGAAGAGGACGTTTAATAAATTAAATTTACGTTTAATTAGAATAAGTAATAACTAACATTTTTAAATAAATAAACCGTGTATTTGGTTTTTTTTATCTAATAATATTTTTATTTTATTTATTTGCTTTTTAAGAAAAGAAAAATGACATAATTGACTCTGATGCCAAAAACATGAAAAGAAATGACATTGAGATACTTTGCACCTATTTGCTTCTTTTCTATTAATGATTAAAACATAATAAAAACATATCTGCAGAGTTATCTGCACCTTGTTAATTGTGTATTGAAAACAGTAAAAGTCCCATTTAAAACCAGTTCCAAAATGAGCGATAAGCTTCAGTACAGAGAAGACTTCCGTTTCTGTTATGCGTATCCTGTACGCACTGTCAACTGACCTAAACACAACTTCCTGCAATCAGCTGACTTACAATGTGATGCTTTCCGAGGGGTTTTAAACACATCCACACAAATATCTCTGTTTTCTACAATGTGTTATTAAAACAACAAACATTTTAAACGGATTACTTTGCATCTTACCGAAGTGACTAATCTCATCCGTAAGTATTGCTAAACATTCATTATATTTTATAGTCGTGACAGTCGTGGCTGGTCATACGATACTCTCTATAAAGCCCATTTACCCAGTGGCTGTTATTCAGGTTATGCCACTGCAATGTACACGTATAATATTATATTAAATCCAAGATTGAAAGCACGATGGGGTTTTTTTATGTTGAAAAGCTAAATGGCTGGGAACGAAATGGAGAAGTGTGAATTTGTCACATGATCACTCAACCAGGATTGACACGCTATTATTTATTTTACATAGATTTGAAGGACGTTTGCTTGTTTTGTTTCACCTGCTGCTAACCAGCAATGCACTGAATCTTATATAATTGCAAATGTACTTTAGGACTGATCATTCGAGACGTCATGACGGAGTTTTGGTTGATCTCTGCTCCTGGAGAGAAGACTTGCCAGCAGACATGGGAGAAAATGAACCTGGCCACAACACATCCCAACAACCTGTCTACTAACCACAAATTCAGCATTCCTGATCTTAAAGTAAATTACTTATTATCTTCATTATAAACATTATGATTCATTAACAACACACGTTTGACATCATTCTTATGTCTGATGTCTTTTCTCAACAGGTGGGGACACTTGATGTCCTTGTAGGGTTGTCAGATGAGCTTGCTAAACTGGACTCTTTCGTAGAGAGGTTTATTATTTGTGGCTTACCATGTTCTTTATTTGTATATTATTCATACTTGTTTTTTTATGATCACAACACTCTTAGTAAATGGACAGACAGACAGTCACTGTCATAGTTCCCATAATCCCTTTGTGTCACAAGTGTTTTTAGTATCTGACACATCATAGTTCTCTAAACATGTATATTTTCCCTGTATTGATATTTTTGCACAGTGTGGTGAGGAAAGTGGCCCAGTACATGGCTGATGTGTTAGAGGACAGCCGAGATAAAGTCCAGGAGAATCTTCTGGCCAATGGAGGCAAGTGAACCCTCAATATACAGATCTTCTAATAATTAAGATTGTAATGTTGATTTTTTTTTCCATAGTTGATTTGGTCACATATATTATACGTTTTCAATGGGATATGGCCAAGTATCCAATCAAGCAGTCCCTTAAGCACATCTCAGAGATCATCTCCAAGGTGAGGTCATTAACATTATTCAGTGTGGTTTGTTATGTCTAGAGAGGTCTGATCTTTCATTAAACATCTTGTTTTGGGTCTCTGTTTTATAGCAAGTGACTCAGATTGACAATGACCTTAAAGCCAGAGCTTCAGCTTATAATAGCCTTAAAGGCAACCTACAGAGCCTGGAGAGAAAGAATGTGTAAGTGATGGCAATGTTATGTTTCCAGTTTATGTGTGACCTTTTTGTTTAGTGTCATATAATAACATTTCTTGTCCACTAGGGGGAGTCTTTTGAATAGGAGTTTGGCTGATATTGTCAAGAAAGATGATTTTGTGTTAGACTCTGAATACCTTGTCACTCAACTTGTTGTTGTTCCAAAGTAAGTCAAGCTAAGGTTTTTTTGTGTATATTAAGGTGTAGTTCACCCAAAATGACAATTCTTTCATCATTTATTCACCCATTTATTCTAAACCTGTATGACTTTTTGTTTTCTGTGGAACACAAAAGATATTTTAAAGAATGTTGGTAACCAAACAACATTGGACCCCATTGACTTCCATTGTATGGACACAAAACCACTGAGACATTTCTCTTAATATCATTTTGTTTTCCACAGAAGAAAGAAATTGATACAGGTTTTGAATGATATGAATGTGGATAAATAATGAGAGAATTGTAGTTTTTGGTGAACTATCCCTTTATTTTTATGTAACTGTAGAAACTCTGCAGACCCTTATACTAAAACTTTGTTATTTTTATTACCGAAAAGGACAAGTTATGCAGACTGGCAGAAGACATATGAAACACTTTCTGAAATGGTGGTTCCAAGGTCCACAAAGTAAGTAAAATTCAGTGTCTGTCACAGCATGTTAGTTGGAGCAGTATGTACACACACACATGTTGGATTTCCATGTTTTATGGAAATTTTCCATAGACATAATGACTTTTATACTGTACAAAGTATAAATTGTATCCCCTAACCATCAAACAAACCTTTCTGCATTTTTACAGTTTCTAATAAACATTATTTGGTATGATTTATTATGAAACCACAATAAAGAGAACTTGTCTAGCAACAGATCCAACAACATTCTTGTCTGTTTAATTAACAGGTAAATGTTGCTTTGTGATGTGTTTTAATCTGCTTTTCTATTAGACTTCTATTTGAAGACCAAGAGAACGGGTTGTTTAGTGTCACACTCTTCAGAAAGGCTATTGATGACTTCAAACACAAAGCAAGAGAAAACAAGTGAGTTTTTAAGACTTTTAGTCTGCAGTACCACAGTCGAATAGAAAACAGTTAGTTTGAAACAATGAAAATTCTCATCCCATTAGGGTAAGTAAATAATGACAAAATTGTCATTTTGAAGTAAACTGTTCCTTTAATTTCATAAGATCTGATGATTTTTTTTTAGAAAAAAGTATGGTAAGGGGAATACAAAATGTAAAAATATTCCCAGATTATGTAGAAAAATGTGCTGTATGATGCAAAGACTGATACAAGAGTGTGTTTGAATGTTTGTGTGTTTTTGTTCAAAATGGGAAAAAGACCCAGTGTTACTGATGTTTTTGTTTTAGGTTCATAGTGCGTGACTTTCAGTACAATGAAGAGGAGATGAAAGCAGACAAAGATGAGATGACTCGCCTCTCCACCGACAAGAAGAAGCAATTTGTATGCATGCAGCTGCTTTAATTTTAATGCACTATTGAATATTATGATTTCATCACAATGATGTTGATGAGGCACCTCAAAATCACAGCCAGTTTGAGAGACCCTGATGTTAAGCAATAGAAAAGATAAGTAACTATGAAAATCTGCTTCTATACATACCCATAGGGGCCTTTGGTGCGTTGGCTTAAAGTAAACTTCAGCGAGGCTTTCATCGCTTGGATACACATCAAGGCACTCAGAGTTTTTACAGAGTCTGTCTTGAGGTACCGTACAACTGTGGCCATTAATACACAAATTTCTGTTTTATAAGTAAGATTTGACCTCCATATTTGTACTTCACAGGTATGGACTGCCAGTCAATTTCTTGGCCATGCTGCTGCAGCCCAACAAGAAAAATGTAAAGAAGCTGAGAGATGTTCTGCAAGATCTTTACAAACATTTAGACAGCAGTGCTACTGTTATTGATGTAAGTCAGCCTCCTGTAGCTCTATTTGAACTAGTTTTAAGGTGAATTTCTGTTTGACAGATGAGATTGCTTTTAATTTAATCCAAATTTAACATATTCTGTTCAATCTGGATATGAATGTCTGACTCTAGAAAGAGGTTTGTAATTTAAGAAATGTATGTATTACTATTACTTTATTGTTCTGATTCCAGTTTTGTTGTGTTATAGGCATCTATGGACATTCCGGGTCTGAACCTCAGCCAGCAGGAATATTATCCTTACGTTTATTACAAGATCGACTGCAACGTCCTTGACTTTAAATAGAGTTAAATGCACCATTCCATCCTATGGCACCTATAACTTATTAAAGACTTAAAGTTTATTCAGTCTTTACCTTTTACCTGCCAGTACATTACTCTCACTGGCGCATTCCTTTAGTATTCCTGAAAATGGCTGCGTGTATCAATTGTGTTTGTGTGATTGGTTGTCAAATTGCTTTTGCTTTCATGTTCACAAATGAAGATGTTTTTCAGGTTTTAAAATCTGTCTCTTTGGGCTGTGTAGTCTATCGTTGAACACGGAGGCAGTGATATAACACTTCTTTCACATGCATCCAATCAATGCTTGTGGTTTTAATTTCCTCACTGAGCTAAATCTATGCTTTGCATGGGGAAAATTGTGATTGTTATTGATATAATTATGTGGTCAGATATTATCACGATTGTTTATCTTGTCAAGAATCAATGTGTTTGTGTTTGTGCTTGTAGTGTGAGATCAAATTTATTTATATTTTTGTTCAAAAAGATGAAATACATGGTCACATGCTGGATATATAGACTAATCACAGTCATTAAAAACGAACATAAAGAACATTATTTTGCTTACTGTTTTATTTTATTTTCAGAAATAATGATGCTTATAATAGTGCTATTAAATTTTATTGAATATCAATAAAATAATTATAATAATATAACTGAAAAGCAAAATAGATGCACTTTCACTAATGCATTTATATTTTACACTTTCTAATTTTACTCAAGGGGTTAAAACATATGTCACTTGAACTTAAACTACTATATTTGTCTTTTTTGGTGCAAATGTGGTTCACACTTTATCACACACAATAAACCGTAGCCTGCCCCGGATGACGTAAAGAGTGACATCTCAAGTTTGGCAGATGCACGAGCTCACAGCCGCGCGTGGGACCGGGAGCGCGAGCGGATCGTTTCTCAGCGGATGCGCGGCTCTGTTATTTCAATGGGCTGCGGTGGGAGTCGTGCAGATGCGATTGAACCGCAATATCATGAAAGCTGGACCAGAGACACCGAATCGACATGGCTTACCAATACTGATGCTGAAACCGCTGCGACTTACAAGAACCATGTAGCCCGTGGAGAACGTAACCATCCTATTAAAGACAATGTGAAACCATCAGGTATATATATTTTTACTGTTATATAAGCTTGCAATATATGCATCTGATCTTTTTACTGCAAAAGTCTTATGTTCTGCTTCTATAAAAATAAACTTTGTTTACCTTCATGGGTCTTTTATGCAACATGGTTTTGTCAAAAAAAGAATAAAAAAGGCTTTCATATAGGTTTTTTGTGAAATATGACAGTCACTACATCCTCAGGTAGAGGTGTGGAGGCCAGATCACTCCTCTCCTGTGGAGACAGAAGGATGGTTAATACAGGAACACAATGTGGTAAGCAGGTGACTTCCAGCACCTACACAAAGCATCAAAGGACGTCCTGCAGTCACGAGGTTTGTGTCTCTCCTTCTGAGTCTTTGAATACAAAACAGGCAGCACAGTATGTATGAAACATACAAATTCAAATATCACAGATATAAAATCACACATAAAGGTTTTGAATTAATTCTGCAGAATAAACGAGTCAAATCAGTCCACAGGACAGCAATGAAGCGTTAAAAACAACAGCTGTGTCAATGTTAAAGTAACGTTGAGCTTAACAAATCTGTTTTTCATTCAATATGGCAACAGCTTGTTTGTTTTTCAGCCTATAAGTGACTCAAAGCAGACAACACACAAGAAGCGGCATTCTCACTCGGAGGCTGTTTCATCTGTTAGTAATGCAGCTTTTCACCCAGAGGAGCCAAGTGGGAAAAAATCATCTTCGCCTGATGTGGAGAGTAAAACACATTAAAACCCACAGGAGTCCAGCTATGAGGATTATGAGCTAAATAAGAAATCATAAAAGCTGTAGAGAGAAATGGAGCTTGACATCTCAAAAATGCAATCTTATGAAATATTAATAATAATAATAATAATAATAATAATTGGTTTTAGTTGCAGCCTGGTGTCCTCTGTTATATGCTCATGGACTTTTCTAAGGAGAGCATGTGTTCATTTTGTTGCAGATTGGACTTGTGATAAAAGCAATCGCTGCAATGTGATATTAGAAAGGCTGAAATGTTAAAACAATAACCAACTCTGAATGGTTTGGTTAATAATAGGCATTTATCTTTAGCTTGGTTTATTTCTTTTTTGTCAATTCCTCTGATGGAAAAATGTTCACTGGAACTGACAATTTTCAATGTTTACATGGTCAGTATTATAGCAGTTTATTTTGTTTGCTTGTTTTTTTAAATAAAGTTGCAATCCTTGTCTTTGAGATGAAGGATATGGTTATAACCTGCCACTATGAGATTTGCACCATGTTTTGCAGATATATCATATAAAAAGTTTGCACGTTGTGTCTCTATTGCCACTAGAGGGCGTACTTCATCTTAACATTACAAAAGACACACGACCATTTTGTCGTGTGGACTTCTGCAGTAACATCAAACTTTCGATTTAAATATACTAGCAATATTCAATTAAGGTCTGTTTCTTTACAAAATGACTGGGCATTAGTTTACATATAACCTAAAACTGATAAAAGACTACACAATATTATCATCAGTTATTGAGTCCAGTTACAGGAGGATCTCTTGAGGATCCTTGGAAATGCTGCTAATCAGGCCCTGAAAAGAAAACAAATATTTACATATTCATTCAGTCCTGCACTGGGACGCCTCCACATAATAGAAAAAGAGATTCAAAAGGCCTTACTTATTTGTGCGATTGCAGCATATGAGTCTAAACATTCAAATAATGTCATAGGCGAATACTGTGACACGCTGAACTACAGCATTGCAACTGTATTGCAAGTTTATGAGCTCATATTAATTGAGTACATGAAAAAGATGATTTGCCATAATCAACATTTTAGCAGCACATTCATATATAATTATATGATAAATATAAATGTTGCACACGCTCCACAAGTATTAAAAGTATAAAAATAAGATAGAACAAAATAAAGACCTAGTGTCGGAATCGACTGCAGGACAGGAATTGAATCGAGTCTGTTTTTTTAAACATGATGTTGTGAGTGGCATCAGATAATACATGTGATCAGACCCTCTAAATTAGATGTTTAAAGTATGCTGTTTAAATAAAAGTGTTTGGTGATTTGTGTTGTGCTTTAAAACTCTGAGAAGTGGGGAAATGGATTAAGTGTGTAATACATTTACGTTTACGGATGTCCCCACCACATTTTGCCAAAGCCAAGTGTGTCCCCACCACTTTCAGGAAGTATTTGAAAAATTAGGAAGGTGTGTATTAAAGGAAGAAACATCTACAAATCATACTTCAAGTCATTATTCATATTTCAAATCATACATTTAACAAACTTCTTTTGCGCCGACCAGAACTGAGCTCAGGACCACAGGCGGTCATGAATACTACACATTCTCGTTATGCACGACCACCGTTATTGTTGTGCTTTATTGCTAAACATCATTACTGATGCACATTTCCAAAGTTACATCAATCGTATATTTAAATATCTCAAATTTAGTGCTATTTCTGGGACAGCTTCATCATCTTCATCATCATGATCATGGTCTTCGTTGTTGTCTTCTTCAGCCAATAAATTTGCATTTAGAAGATAATCATAAACATCTTTTTAATTATCACTTTCTTCATTGTCTTCTTCTTCATTGTTATCATCTTCGGTATCTTCTTCTGCTTCTGTAACAGATTTCATTGATTACTTAACTAATACATGCATTTACATGATGATTTTTCAGCTCTGTTATGTGAATAAATTACAGTTTTATATGACAAATGCAGGCTTATGTTATAGGAGACTAACCTTTAGATGAAGCAGCTCTTGGTCCTGCTAAAGGCTCGAAATCCAAGTCGTGTCGTTGAGCAGGTTTCCTTTTCTGTCCATGAATTACAATACAATGTTAATTATACAATACAAGTTTGTAATTATAAACAAACATAATAAAAATAAGATATCCAAGCCGTGTGCTGCAGCTCTTAGTCGTTGTCCTTTTCAGTTTCATCTTGATCATACGTCCAATCATCACTGGTCATAAAGGGATGCTGTAAATAATCATCTATAACCTTGTTCCCCCTCAGCATGCACATCCCAAGGAAATCTTTCAATTCTGTGGGTTCAAAAGAAAAGAGAAAAGTCATGTTATTTACTACAGTCAGACAGATTATAAAGATTGTATTAAAATAATTCGCCAATAATCGAAAGAATGATACATTTCATAGAGTCTAGTTAGTGTTTTTCTCTCACCTCTAGAAAATGTATGAGTTTGAAGTTGTTCAACAGCAGGAAGAGTTGTCCAACGTATAGAAGACAGATAAATTGCCGATAGTTATATCCCTCATGATACACCCCTACTATAAAGAGATTAACATCATGCTTTAGTAAAACAATTCACCCACATCATTTGCTGAAGTCATTAGTGAGCATCAGATCATTTGTTTACTGTCAAATAACATCAAAGTATGTCTAGGACTGCCTGCAGTCCAGCACAGTAAATTCTAGCTGTGTGTACCATTATGGGTTCACAAATGTATGATTTTTTACAATTACACACTCTGACAGTACAGTAGGATTCATGACTTACTGATTTGATGCCCAACAGGACGAGGTGCTGGTTCTGGGTCAGCTTCATCACTATCATGATCATCATCTTCATTGTTTTCTTCTTCAGCCATTAAATTTGCATTTAGAAGATAATCATAAACATCTCTTTCATTATTACTTTCTTCATTGTCTTCTTCTTCATTGTTATCATCTTCGGTATCTTCATCTTCTTCTGCTTCTGTAACACATTTCATTGATTACTTAACAAATATATGCATTTACATGATGGATGTGATATTCTTGTTTAATTATTACTCGTGCATTACAGTGACTCTGTATGATTCATGTGACTGTGTCAAAACCAACAAACTCTAAACTTTTCTAATGGCAAGAGACTGACTTGAAATCAAAGTCGTGTCTGA